>PYAF01003244.1:359016-380697 GCA_007407185.1 Glycine tomentella | reverse complement strand
GGATCAAAAAATTATAAATATAATTGGCTTGAGAAAATATATAATAATTTTTTTTTCTTTCAAAAAACATGATTTATTATATATTTTATCAACAGAATCTTTTTTTTATGATATAACATTTTCAGAATATATATATATATATATATATATATATATATATATAAATCACATATGGTTAATGCTAATATTAAATCTGGTAGTGTAAATAGTAACTTCCAATCATAATCAACCTCATCATATCATTAACGATTTAAATAAATGATTTCTAGCTCATGTTTTGTTTAAACGATAAATAAAGGAAAAAGTAAGAAAATCAGAAAAAAGACAGAAAACAATGTGAGAAATTTAACTTATATACTCAAACATAAATAATTATAATAATTAACAATACGATTAACGAAGGATTCATTATACAATTCACAATGAATCAACTCAGAACATGTTTATGGTTTCTTTAAAGTAACCGCCTTTGACACAATATATATATATATATATATATATATATATATATATATATATATATATATATATGCTTTTAAGTTAGTGCTTCAATATTAGTGATCTGCTTTCGTCATTGATTGGCACAACAATTAATCAAATAATATGATTTCAATGTTTTAAAATGAATAAAAACGACAAAAGTACGAGCTTGCTGCGTAAAGATTTGACTATTTCCTCCCAACGTCCTTGGAGATCATTTCCAAATTGTGTGGGTCTTATTAATATTATTTGCTTGATATTAATGAGATAGCTATAGCTTGCATATAATTTTAGTTAGTTCTCGTGACGTTATAGATCAATTTTTCCATTCATTAATTAAAACTGGTCAACAAATTCAATGATATATGCAAGAATTTTTTATTTATTTTACACGTCTGGTTAATTAAAAAATTAATTATGATTTATCATGTATTAACAGTTAACTTTTCTTTCAAAAAAAAAATATTAACTAAAATGATTAACGTGAACATTTTACTTTATAATAAAACATTACAGATTTAGTTTAAAATGACTTCTGTTTTCGTCATATAAATTATTAATATTCATGCTTTTTATTATATTATTTTATATACAAAATACAGAACCTATATATCTGGTTTCGCGGAACCTTTCCTTAATTATCTTTAATCTATGTTGAATTAAATTAACATGATTAACTGCTCCCACCCGGTTGTTAGAGTGTATTTGTGTAATTAATTAAAGAAAAGCAACAGCAACCGATCCAGTCAAAGGGAGAACTACTCCTAAAGAAAAGTAAAGTATAATATTTGAAACGATCTAGTGATCGACAGTAAATATCGACGTTCTAAGAAAAGAAGAAAAGGGTAAATTAATTTGATTAATATATAGACCGTTCATCTTCAAACAATCACAATTACTAAACCAATTAATCATTAGTTTGTGTTGTATTAGATTTAGTCTTCTTAATTAAGATTTTAAATTTAAATTTTATAGATAAAAAATATAATTAAAACAACAATTTCACTAAATATGCATTTGTTTTTAATAGAAAAATAATATTAAAAGATTTTTTTTGGATTACTTGTTTTATACTTTACTTTAACTAAAAAAATCTTTTATTTTTATCTTTTTTAATTTCATCTTCTAAACCAAACACATTCAAACTTTAAAATTAATTAGTTAATTTTTTAATAAAAATTAATCATTAATAAAATTCATAAATATTTGTTAACAATAGTGTACGTTTCCAGATTCTTTTCTTGAAAAACCAATGGAAATTATTAATATTTTATTTCAATACATCTAACTGTGAATGATAATGATATTGGAGCTAGCTAGATTCCTTAATAGGACAAAAGCGACTTGAGTGAGAAAGGACGCACGAGTGTGCGCAGAAACTGGATCATATAAAATAGTTAGGTGACCTTTCCGCGCACCAAACAACACATTAATAGTTTTCTTGACCTCACCCTAATGCAAAGGGTAAGGCCATGCCATGCATCGTCGTTCGATCGGTTCGCTGCTTCACAATGTCGTGCAGTGAACCTGAATATCATACTGTTATGGTTCCAACTAAGAAATTAGTAACTTGATACTTAAAAATAAATTACTTGATGCATAAAAAAGTCTTAAAAACATCTGTTAAAAATAAAAATAGAAAACATAGAATAAGAAATGCTATGTTTAAGATAATATGAACTTAATACATGGATCTTCATTAGCATTATTCAAATAAATTAATAGTATCTAAGGAGGTTTAGCTCAGTTGATTGAACAAAATGTACGAGTGTTTTAAACTTCTAATATCATGTTTAATTCTTATGAATATAAAAAAAATAATAGCAATTTTGTAATATTATATGAAACATATTTCAATAAAAGAATTTTTTTCTCTTCACATTATGAGTCACCTATTCCATGGGCTTTTCAAGTTTCATTATTATGTGGAAATATAAACAATGTCAAAATTCTTTTAACTCATTATTATCATGGCTTAAATATGCTTTTCATATATGAAAAATAGGTTGTTTTTAAGTTATTACTTAAAATTTACTTTTGATCATCTATATACCTAAAAAAAAATATGTTTTAATGTAGTACATGTTGTTAGTCATATTCTATTAAGTGATGATGTGGTAGACAGAATGCGATGTCATCAAATCTAATCACTTCACACATAGGAAGTTGAAGCTATATCATTATTTATTATTTAAAAATTCAATTATTATATTTTATTAACTAATAAAATAAAATAAAATAAAAATGTGACTTCCCCTTAGCAAGATCAAGTATGCCGCTATGCTCTTCCACTCGCTCACCTACCTCCCCCATGCTACCCAACGCTGCCTCCGCTCCTACCACCTCATCCTCTGTCTTGGGTTCGTCGAGCGCACCATCAACTCCACCCTCGCGGCTAACCTCGACCCCCGCCTGATCCACATCGACACCTCACACGCCGAGGAGATTGCGGACACTGTCATGGTGATGACGTTGTGGTTGTTGTCGCATGCGCACCAACCTGGTATGGTAGAAGGTCGTGGTGGGTCGTGATTGTTTGCAAAGGAGGGGGGTAGTGGAGGTGGAAGGATGAAGAAGATGAATGGGGTGAGGCGACGGGGCAAGGGGTGGATTGTGGGCTGGATTGTGAAGGAGGAGGAGGAGAGGAGGGAGGCAATGGTGGGGATGCTATTGGCGATGATGGCAACGACGACCATAATGGAGAGTGGAGGCACATAACGAGGGTTGAGAAGTGAGTTGAATGAGATGTGAGAATGATGAATTTTTAGGTACGTGTTAGTGATTAAGATTAATGACGTGACATTCTGCTTAACACGTTATCACTTAACAAAATAATACTAACAATAGATACTACATTGAAATATAATTTTTTTTCATCAGGTACTTAAATGATTAAAAGTGATTTTTAGGTAGTATATTGAAAACATACTATTTTTCAGATATAAAAAAACATATCTAACCCTATTATCATTTATAAACAGTGCCAAAAGTCCATGATCTCATTTTTGACATGTGGAGGGTAGTTAAATATTCAGGGTTATTTTTCTGTTATAGAACTGAGTTATGTAGGAAAAGGGTTCCTTAATGAATTTTTCTATACTGCAACTTGGTATCTTACACAACTCTTGCGTATTCGGCAGGCTACTTCTGGTACTGTTTGGTTATTATATATTTATCCTCTTGCTAATAAAAAAAAAACCCTCAATTATATATGTGAAAGACTATTTATCATAATTTGACAATCTTTTCTCCCGTAAAATTAACATATGTGAACACCAATATACACATGCATACCTTTCATTGCAAATCAATCCTTTAAGAATAAAAAAGTTAAGAGGAGTTATTTGTATAAAATAAATATTTACAATATTCTTACAATTGCATAAAAGTAAAAAGAAAAAAAAAGTTTGAAATAAAATAGATGCTGAAATGAAGAGAGTAGATAGGCATATATAACATTAATTTATTTACACTAAAGTAGTCAAAAAATCTTGACGTACCTGTCTACATTAAAGCGTGAGAAGGGAGGAAGAGTTACTTCCCAACAATCTCAGTTCATATACAATTTTTCACTTTTTTTTTTTTACCCTTATAAAGAATGAAACAAACAATACTCCGATAACACCCGATACACAATCAACAATACAATACACATACATACAACACAATCTAGCAATCTAGCTACTTCTCCCTAAAACACAAGCAAATCGTTCTTGATATCATATCCCATCTTCTCCAAATTAGGTTGCACTGCAAACTGAATCATGGGTGGTGGCCCACATGTCAAAGCCAAGGCATCCCTCGACGCTTTTGGAAGGTGCTCCCTCGTGATACTCTCTGTGATGAACCCTACACTGTATTTCCACCCTTCCTTTGCGATTTCCACCACGTACCATACCTTGAACCGATCATTATGTTTCTTCGCCCACTCATCCAACTCCTCCCTCAGTAATATATCATCCTCTGTGCGATTCGCATACACTACATGCATTTCGGTGCGGTCCTCTGGGTCCTTCAAAATCGCTTGCGCCACTTGGTAAATGGGCGTGATCCCAGTTCCACCAGCCAACATGGCCAACCTCTTGGCGAATCTTGGTTTTCCATGAACCATGAAGTTGCCTCTTCCGGTGTACTCTATGTGACCTAATGGGCCCTTCACGTCCAACATGGATCCAATGGGGAGAGAGTCCAAATGTTGAGACATGAGTCCTCCATTTGGAAACTTGGGATGCACACCTTTGAAGTACACCTTGATGAGTAGATCAAAGAAACCCACTTCATCCACACTACTTGTTGGAGTGTAGGCTCGCATGCATAGGTTGCCGTCGATGGTGGCACACAAGAAAATGTGTTTCCCTACGGATAAACCCAAGAGTTGGTCCTCTGATGGTAATGCAAAACGGAAGAGCCTCACGTCATGAGAAATGGAGGTCTTTGACACGAGCTTGCATGGGATTTTCTCGCGTGGGTTGAGAGCCACACTACGTGATGGTGGTGTTGTGATTTCCTTAATAGGGGCCAAAAGGTTGAATTCGGAATTGTCATGCACGGAGTTGTTGGGCGATGAGTCTGAGGTATAGCCTGTTCATGCAAAATTAACAAACCATATAAAATATTAAATAACTAAATAAATTAAATTCTTAACAAAATAAAATGAATTATTTTCTATACCTATATGTGCCAAGGTAGATTTTTTGCAGGAAATTATTGTAAAAGTAAAAAAAAAAATAATATATAACAATTTATTATTATTGGATGACAAAATAAAATATCTTAAATCAATTAGAAATATTTCATTAACTTTTGTAAAGTTGTCTTACAAAATATCTTTTACTTATTTTTTCTTTTTTATTATTTGATAGTGTAAAAACTCATTATATCCTCAATACCCATAAATTAAACTTATAAGTAATGCATGCACTGAAAGTATATATATAAAGAAACATGCAACCAATGTACATTACCAGTGGTGATGAGCTCCCCGACTCGGTAATCTTCAAGCATTTTTTTTGCTTTGTCAGAATGGATGGCGTCAAACTCTTCGGTGCAGTCGGTGCCAGCATTGATGAGGATGCTGTCAGTACCACCGGGGTGATCTTTGAGGAAGCGGGTGCAGTCATAGACGTGACCGTGGACAATGATCCAAGCAGAGTCAGGGTTGGAATGTTTTTTCACTTCGGAGATGGAGAACTTTTTTGAGGAAGTGTTCATGAATGGTGTCGAGACACTCTTTTTTAGGGTTGGTTTTGGCTCTTGTGATTTTTCCAAATGCTTTTCCTTTGCCATCCAGCCACCGGGTTGGTTGCCTGGTTGGGTTGGATGCTCAAACACTATGCCAATCTCACCCTTGTGAGCCTTGCACACATTTGTTTTCACTCTGAACCAGCAGTTATTCATCATGCCCTACACATTATTGCATTCCCAAAAAGATAACACAAAAAGCTTCATTAGCCTTTACACTATTAAAAACATATTAAATGAAATTCAACAAATAAAGAGGATGCAAGGTGGTTATATATGAAAATCAAAATATAAAGAAAGGTTTATTTACATATCAGTATTCTGCTTTTCTTCAAGTGAAAAGAATTGTTTTCAACTGTGTCTTTCAGTAAGTCAGTTCAATCAAAGTAAGCCACAAAATCACAAAATTAATGCTATTTGTTTAGTGGGCCGTTTTCTCCATTACTGGATTGCATCAAAATATATAGTTAAGTCTTTGTTGAGACATAGTGACTAATTTTCTTTAAATGATGAAACTTTTATTGTTTCATTATTTTTATAAAAGTCACAGCCACTCAACCAAAAAAATCATATATAGTTTTCAGAGTATTATAGATAAATGAGATGTCATATTCATACAATAAAATCAGATAACAAATTATATAAATCTTTATTTAATTTCTTCTATTTATTATATTAAATATTGTATGAATATACTCTCTAGTCTCTATATAAATTCATTAAAAAAACATATTATATAAATGTATATCAGATCAAATTTATATTATTATGTATAACGAAATTCAGGTAATTAATAAGTTTGGCGTTTAGAGTATATATTATTAAAAAAAGGTTAACCATTTCTCTACTCAAGGAGGCCGGGAAAATGACAGGTGTTGACGTCAAGTGAAGCCGTCAATAATTTTAATTTCCACATTCTGAGGAGACCATAAGATCCGATACTTAGCAACAAATGGTAATTTGCCAATTAACGACTACTGCCTCAGTTTTCCTTTTCTCCATGTTCTGTTATGTGGTAACAGAGATGTCCGGTGGTATCACCGGTGGTGTTTGTATGTAGGACCTGACTCTTCCCTGTCGGTCTATGGTGACCAGACCGACGACAGAAGACAAGATCACGGACACGGGAGCAATGGGGGTGCTGTGTGTGCCGTGTGAAGGGAAAGAGAGGAGGGCCAGGATCAATAGTGCGTACCTTTCACCGTCGAGTGCTTCTGCCTTATAACCTTTCGTCCAGGCCGGAAATGAGGCATTCTGTCTCCGGGATTGTAGCCGTCGAGTCCTCTCCCCTTGTGCCTGCAACGAGGATCACGGGTCATCGGCCGGTAACTGCTCCTGCGTCATCGAGGGGAATCCCTGATTGCGCGGGTTCATTAATGAGGAGGATATGGGAGCATATCCGTAACACTCCATAACAATGAATTTATCTTGCTAGCTAGCTGTACCGTTGAGTTTATATCATATCATATAAAAATACAATTAAAATAAAAGCCACAATAATAGCTCATATAAAACCTTTTATGAAACAGACAAAGCATATTATCACTCCAAAAGCACCAAACACTGCTCATCACAATCACTATTAATTTACTATTGAACAAATTAAAAAAAAATAAAAATAAAAATAAAGAAACAAATGTTCATATAATTTGTAAAGTGGAGTTCCTTAGATCAAGATGATATAACTTAATTGATGAGGAAGATGTGTGAATATAATAAATTCTTTGGTATTAAATTTAATTTTTATTGATAAAAAAGAACAAATTTCTTAAAAAAAATATACATACCATAACATTCCAAATGAGGTGTTCAGGCTGAGTGTTGAGACCTTCATCCCAAGCTCTAACAGCAATCTCCTTGGCCCCAAGTAGGTCAAGCACCTCCACCTCCAAAGACCAGAAGCACCAGCACCAATACTTGCCATATTTGTTAGGTTTCTCAGTATGGTCCAATGAGCACACGTGCCATGTTTCTCCACCATCCAGTGTTACCTCCACACGTGTCACTTTCCTTCCACCACCTGCACGTACAACGAGACACTCACTTTAATTTACATCCAGGCATATAAGTATATAACACATTTTTCATTCTTCAAGACATCGTCTACCAGTTGCATGATACAGCCACAACTCCATTACCAATCCAAAATTGGGGTTTTATTCGGTGCCAACCACTTGAAAGAGAGACAAGACATTATTCTACTCTTTAATTAACACTTGTAATTATCATTTTATTTGGTTAATACGTGTACAACCAATTCTATGTTAATTTTTTTTTTGCTTAATAGACTTTAGTAAATTTTATTTATTTAATGCTAAAAAAATGTTTTATGTTATTATCCTGAAAATTTTGTGGAGGATAATTCACTCCATTAATAAGTTCCTTTATGTAGCTAAGTAGTGCTAATAATATTTGATGTACTTGTTCCTTTCAGGAAAAGGAATGAAAAACACCAAAACTAACCGGAATATGCATAGCCTCGGATTACGTAAGGCCTCTGTGTAGTCCATGAGTTGATGGGCAAGATCTCCTCGTGACAAGGCGTAGTTATCACTGAGTTTATATTTAACTCGTTGATGATGTATTCTGGCTTGTACCACCAACCTATAGGGAGACAAAAAAAAAAAAACGTCATTAATTTCTGTCCATGAAATTATCTAAATCTCACTGTAAAAGTACCACAGTTCATTTTCAACCTCATGCATTATTCCTAGGAAAAAAAAGTAACCAAATTAAAGACCATTAGAGTTCGAAGAAAGACATATTATACCTTCGTCATTTGCAAGTTCTGCGTCAACATGGGAAGGGAGTACTCTATTATCCTTATAATGATAATGACTATTGCACTCATGTTCAGTAACGACAATGCGTTTGAGCCATTTCACCATTCTTCCACCGATGAACCCCGGAATAATCATGCGCACGGGAAATCCATGATCCGGCGCCAATGGCTCGCCGTTTTGCATGTACGCGAGAATGATGTCACGTGACGGATCCATGGCCATCTCCCTCTTGATGCTGGTTCCGTACTTGGACCCACCGCCGCCGGGGAGATCCTCGGCGCCCTCGAAGGACACGTACATGGCGCCCTTCGTACGCGCGATGATCCCGCAGCGTTTCAGCACATGACGCAGCGGGACCCCACGCCACACGGAGGTGGAGGCCCCCGCGGCACCCCAGTTGAAGCCGATGCTCTGTTTCACCATGTTCTGCTCTTTGCGCCGATTCCCCGCGCACACTAATGTCGCCGGGAACTCGCGCTGAGGGAATTCTCTCGTAAGCTTTTCCATGGTGAAGCGGGTTGGTCGTCTGACCAATCCAGTCACCTCCACGGTCCAGTCTTCCCATTTTGCCTTCGGAACTGGACCATGGTTGCGGACGTAGTGGAGTGGCGTTGGTGTGATGAAGCCGTGGTGCATAAGGCGCGGGAGTGGGGCCTCCGCGTTGAAGGGGTGCTTCCCTGTGAGCCGCACCATGGAGGCGTTCCGTGGGACCCACTGGTCCGCGGTTCCCTCGTCTCGCGGGTCCAACACTGACGCCTCGGTTTCCGCGTTTGCTTTTTGTATCAACTCCTTGAGATACGAAGCGTCGTCGTTTTCGTCTTCTTCGTCGCTGGATGAGTCCAAATCGAAATCCAACGGGAGAGGGGGCTTGAAGTCTGGGCCGCAACCGCGAACGACGCCGTTTATGTGTGTGCCGTATTGACGGTTGTCGACTGAAGCCGCCATTGTGAGACGGACAGAGAGAAGAAGGAAATTAGGGGCTGCGGTGTTTGTTGGTTTTTCCTTCTTTCTTTCCCTTCTTCTTAGTGTCACTTTCTGGTTAAAGAGAAAAGGAAATTGGTGTTCTAAGCTAGTGGGTTGGGGTATTTATACAGAGAGGGAGGGGCGGGACCATATAAGAGAAGAAAAGTGACTTACGGAAGTGTATCCCTCCCTTCGTTCAGTTCTTCTCATTGCTGACGTCATTTCTTTTTCTTCACTAAAATATTTATTTTGTGTACTACAATGTTTTTTTTTTCCTTCTTGTGGTTCATAAGAGAAAATAAACTTTGATTACTTTGAAGTTTTAAGTTGAGTAAAAATATTTTCATCAACATTAAATTACATCTTAACCATTTCATCTTAATTTTAATATATTAATTATTTATATTCAATCAATTGATTATATCGTATTATGTTTAATTTTTTTTTAAAATATTACTCAGGTACAAATTTAAAATGAAATCTATACCCTCACTGCATGAATTAATGGTAAAAAATTATTATTAACAATGTCCAATAAAATTGGTAGATAATTGATTTTCTTCAATTTTTTATTGTGCATGTGAGAGAAAGATTTTATATAAAAAAATAAAGCTCATTTTAGTACGTAATTTATACGTCTCGAGAGTTAGTTTTGTGATTTTCAACTTTAAGATCGATTATCTTCCTTTAATTTTAACAGGGAAAAAATTGATAAGAAAATATTTTAGTTAAAGATATAGGGTGCATTTAGAGGAGGAAACTAAATGTAGATAAAGGGATATTTTATTGTTTATAATAATTTTATAATATTTGTAGTCTAAAAAAATAATGAACTCTCGATTTTATAATACTAGTCAATAAGTTTATCTTTTTAAAAATTAGTGGAAAAGTGTTTTCATATCAATATCAAAAATAACTTTTGAACAAAAACTTATTTGACACAGTGAAAAAAAAAAAGAAAAAAAAATATAAGTATAATAGTTAACACATGTGATACGAATAAAAAAAATGGAAAAAATGACATGAATTAGGTGTTTATAAAACTTGAGTGTCCAAATGGATAGCTTAACATGGGTGTGTGTGTGCAAGTGGGAGAGAAAATATGAGATGTTAAAGAGAGAGTAAATGGAAAAACAAATTGATTTTTTTTATATAAAAAAAGGTTAAAATGAAACTTTTGTCTTTTTATTTTCTTAAATATGTGTTTTAGTCCCTCTATTTTTTAATTGAGATATTTCATTTTTACTCTTAAAAATTTTGTGATTTTAGTTTTTCATTTTTTAATTGAGACATTTTGTCTCCTAGTTTTAAAAAAAATCTTTAAAGTATCCATAATGTTGATTAAAGGTTCACCTGTAGTTGTTTGTTTATTATACACGTGATAAATGTAGTTTTAAAATTATTTAATTACTAATAAGTTTAATTTATTTTAAAAAATAAAAGTACACAATCAACCGGTCTAGAATTGATAAAGATGATTAAATTCACAATTTTTAAAAGTTTAGAATTGATCAATTAAAAAATATGAGGATTAAAATTATGGATGCTTTAAAAGTAAAAAAAAAAATAGCTTATTGATAGAAAATTTATCAAGTTGTTTTAAAATGGAAATGGCATGTATGAAATCACTTAAAACATCTTTCATTATTTGAATCTTCTCTAGTTAGCCCGAGTTTAAAAATCTCCCTCGAGTCTAAAAATGAAATAAACACACTTTTGAATGATCTAGTCATAGGAAAACTCTAAGTCATCCTGTAAAAGTATTTTTATGACTAGAACAATTCAAAACGCGTATCAAATAATTATAAATATATATATATATATATATATATATATATATTTGATTACACTTTTATAACAAGTTAATAAAATTAACTCATCTATAAATTTTAATTAATAATTTAAATATCATTAAACAATATACATGAATAATCTACAAAATTGGGTTTTTAAAAATGTTTTGCTTTTTGTTTAACACCCTTTCACAAGTAAAAATAGAATGCAAATGCATGCAAAGAAAGAAAGAAAATAAATAGCGAGAAGCTGGCCGGTAGTGATATTGTCAATTTGTCAGCCAAGCTGGTGCGAGACTTATGACATGCATTCAGGAATGGCCAGAATTTGAATTGGCATCACATAAATTTCATTGGCCAAATGACTCCTCCAGACTTGTTTTGTTATTAAAATTAATTTCTCTCCACATATGTTTTAATTAAAAATTTACTCGTCTAAAAAAATATAAATTTTGTTATTAAAATTAATTTGAATATGTTTTTAATTATATTTATTAATTTAAAATTAACTTTATAAACACAATTTAACGTTTTTTTATTAGCCACATAAACTGCAATGTTAATGTAACAATAATGTAAAAATTAGAAAAAAAATAATTTTTAAAAATATTAAATTTTATTTCTTTCTATTTTTAAATTCAAATTTTATTTTTTGCATTGTAATTTTCTTTTTATCGTTCTAAACACAAATGAGAATTAATTGTTCAATACGTTGTACAAGATAAAAGCCAGATAAGATATAGTTGACGATATATCATGTGTAATATATAAAAAAAAAAATTACATTATGCTTTATATATTATTTAATATTTAATATGTCATACGTAATCATAAACTATTTATCTAGTTTAGTGTTTATTATAATATGGGTAGTTGAAGGGAGAGGGTGATTGTGAGTTCGAATTACTCTCATTGTTAAAAATTAATAAATTAGTAATTAATATTTATCAATAAAAATATTGTATATAAGGTTAAAAATTTAAAATAAAAATAACCTAATATATATGTACATCAAGTTAAAAATTTATTTCTATACGTAATAAAAATTAAATGAAATTTAATAAAAAGAAATGTAGATCTTGTAAACATTTTGAATCCATAATGCATGTATATATACCAACTTTACATCTTTAGAATAGGGAGAAATAAAATAAAAGAATGGTTTTATCGTGGTTGTATCGTTTGGTCGGCCATGCAAACACTGAATGTACGTGGTTTTACTACCTTCAGCCATTAAATAGTAATTCTTACACGTATAATACTCTATTTGTTCCAAACGAATGTTTTAGCCTTTTATTTTAAATTTTGATATTTTTTAAATTATTATTCATCTTTGCTTGCACTTACAACTTTTTTGATGGAAAAGTCGACCAGGTGATTAAATAGTGTAATAAAGAATTATTATTCAGCCATTAAATGGTGTAATTAATTAATTAATACATGCACGTACGTAAGTGATCAGTAAAAGGTGACCAGGATATTGATTGGCCAGATGGGATCTACCTGTGTAACCATATCTCCCCACGTGCACAACAAACAAACATTAAGGCTCCTACTATGTTTATATGGTCTTACTAACCGGTATTCCAAAGGACACTTCTTAAAAAAATAAAAAGGAGAAAATATTTTTAAAAAGTTATTAAAGTAGAACCCAAAAAAATATATGATTAGTGTAATTTTATGCATCTTATTAATAAAAATGTTTAGTTAGTACTTATCTAATGTCTAACAGTGGACTAATGAGGCCTCCTTATTATTACCATGAGTCTTTTCTCTCAAGGACGCTGTTGTTAAAGCTTTTGATACTCCTCATCAATAACTTAATTATGATCCCTGGGACCCCTAGACTTGTATCAAGGCAGAGAAGGGATGCAGGTATTGTAATTCTTGATGTTGATGGAAGTGTCATTACTAATCCGGGAAAATTAAAGCTGATTTTGGGGGATTATGGAGAGATCATAAATGAAATTTTCTCAGAGAACTCTATGGGAGTGTTGGAGAAAGCAACATTTTTTATTTTAAGGTCTTGTTAGTTTTGCAAGGGGTCATATTATGCTCGGAAGAAGGTTTAAGAAATGTCATTGCCTACTCAAATTCACAGCATGTGATGAACTAGGTAAAAGAGGGTCGTTCAGTTCAACAATAGTATGCCAATAAGCTGCATGCCTTATTGGTAGACTCATGTTTAGAGATTGATCCTTTCAGATTCTATTACGGTGGATAGAGAAAGGGGAAAGGAAAGCTCACAAAACTCAATCTATCTTGGAAAGCAAGGAGTATATATACAACAAAGCAAACAAAAAGTTAACAAAAGACTAACGAAATCCTAACAGAATACAAAGCCTAATACTCCCCCTCAAGATGGAGAGTGAATGTCTTTTACTCCCATCTTGGAAAGGAATGCACCAAGTAAAGTGAATGACAGAGGCTTTGTAAAGGCATTTGATTGCAAGTTAAAGATTGGAGGTAATTGGCATGAAACGAACTTTTCCAACAGAGACTTGATCTCGAATGAAATGACAATCAATCTCAATATGTTCAATACGCTCATGAAACGTAGGGTTACTAGCAAATCAATGATATTTCTCTCATGAGTTTGATTAACAGAAACATGGTTATAGTCATCAAGGAAACATTTTGGTAACACTAAATTTGGAAAAAGGGTCAGATTTGTCATGCACATTATTCTTATTCTGAAAAGGAAAAATGGATTCATAAAAAATAGCATATCATGAATAAAAGATGTGACCAGTCATAATGTCAACCGGTTTATATGCTTTTCTGCCAGGAGGATAACCTAAGAGAACACAAGCTTTAGCTCTTGGATCAAATTTATGTCTATCAACAGTTAAAGTAGAGGCAAAAACAAGACAACCAAAGACTTTCATGTAAGAGAAATCAAATGACGGATTATACAATAATTCAAAAGGAGACTTATTAGCTAAGAGAGGAGAAGTAGTTCTGTTCGCTTTGTTGCATATATACTCCTTGCGTTCCTTGAATAAAGATAGATTGAGTTTTGTGAGCTTTCCTTTCTCCTTTCTCTGTCCACCGTAATATGGTATTAGAAGAGAAACTTTGCCTTCCGCTCTCAATCCTCTGATTCTTCATTCCCATTCCTGTCAATAACCCCCGTATGGGTTCTTCAAGTGACGATTCTCTCAATCCTTACTTTCTACATCATTCTAATGGCCCCAACATTGTTCTTGTGACTCAAACTCTAACCGGCGAAAACTACATTTCGTGGTCGCGTGCAATGTTAATCACACTCTCTTGCAAGAACAAAGTTGTGTCCGTTGATAGTTCTTTTCCCAAGCCTGATGGATCTGACCCTCGGCTGTTGGCTTCTTGGGTTCGTTGTAATAACTTTGTAATTTCTTGGATTTTAAACTCTGTCTCAAAGGAGATTGCAGCCAGCATCATCAATTACCACTCTGCAGCTGAGATGTGGAATGGTCTGCAGAAAAGGTTCCTAAAACATAATGGTCCTAGGGTTTACAAGCTTCGAAGGGATCTGGTCAATCTGAAACAAGGTACTGATTCTGTTGGTGTCTATTATACAAAAATCAAATCTTTGTGGAAAGAACTTGCAAACTTCCGCCCTTCTTGCTCGTGCAATGGGTGTTCGTGTGAAGGAGTTAGCAAGTTGAAAGCCTACTTCGAAGATGAGTACTCCATGACCTTCTTGATGGGTCTTGAGGAAACCTTTTCTCAGGTACATGGTCAGCTTTTACTAACTGTTCCTCTTCCTCCTGTCACACAAGTATTCTCTTTAATTGATCAAAAAGAGAGTCAAAGGGACATTGGATCGGGGTTTGACATTTCTACCGCCGTGATCTGTGCAGCCAAGCAAGTGTCTGGTTCACGTGGCACATTCAATGGCAATGGTAAAAATAGACCTTACTGCACTCACTGCAAGTTTCATGGTCACACGGTAGAGAAGTGCTTCAAACTCCACGACTATCCTTCAAGCTTTAAACCGCGATCTAGACCTTCTATGACCAACCAAGTATCTGAAGCACCTGTTACCTCTAATTCTTCTTTTTGAATAATTTTACTCAAGAGCAATGCAACCAACTTATTTCAATGTTCTCGAATCATTTGGCAAACAATGTTTCTGTTGATGAACCAAATAACCCTATTGGTACTAATCACATGATAGGTATTTGCTTATCTGTCTCTGTTTCCTCTATATTGTCTAATCCAAATTCTTGGATAATAGATATTGGTGCATCTAAACATATTTGCATTCATTTGAATTTATTTACCTCCCTAAGACAGATACATGGTCACTCTGTTATTTTACCTAATAATGCTTCTTTTGCGGTTTCTCATATTGGTGATGTTGTGATAAATCCTCAATTGGTTTTAAGAGATGTCTTATATTTACCTCAATTTTCGTTTCAATCTTTTATTTGTCAGTGCAGTCACTTCTAATATACATGTTCATTTTCAATTCTTTGACAATAACTTCTTAATTCAGGAAACCCTGAACAAGAAGACGATTAGCAGGGGTGATGTTGTGGATGGACTATATGTTCTGGAAGCTGTTGCTCCTGTTTTTTCTATCAATAATTCTTTTGTAAATTTTGTTATTGTTGATATCTGGCATAGCATATTAGGGCACCCTTCAAATAAATGCTTTATAGCTATAAAACACAAACTCTGTTCTGGTGACTTATATATGAATAATATGCATACTTGTTTTGTCTGTCCTTTAGCTAAACTTGTTTTGCCTTTCATTTCTAACAATAATTTCTCTCAATCTACCTTTGATTTAGTACACTGTGACATTTGAGGTTTTTTCGGTACACCTTCATATTCTGGACATAAATATTTTGTAACTATTGTTGATGATTGCTCTAGGTTTACTTGAATTTATTTGTTAAAAAGTAAGTCTGATGTCTCACATATTCCTCATTTTTTCACCATGGTTTAAACTCAGTTTGGAAAGAAAATTAAACAGTTCAGGTCTAACAATGCTAAAAGTTGGCTTTTAGTCATTTTTTTTTCCAGTAGAATGAGGTCATTCACCAATATTCATGTGTTGAGAGACCTCTACAGAATTCTGTTGCTGAAAGGAAATATCAGCACTTATTAAATATTGCTAGGGCTCTATATTTTCAGTCTCATATTCCGCTCTGATACCATATTACGATGGACAGAGAAAGGAGAAAGGAAAACTCACAAAACTCAATCTATCTTTATTCAAAGTACAGCAAGGAGTATATATACAATAAAGCAAACAGTAAGCTAACAAAAAAACTAATGGAATACTAACAGAATACAAAACCTAATAGATTCATCATATAGTACGAGAAAGGAGTGCTTGTGCTGACGACCTTGCGAAGATTGGCACTAATGGAAATGATACTTTCATCATGTTGGGCAAGCCTCACAGCTCCTTGAATAGCTTGAGCAATGGAGGAAACATTAAATTTATCTATCTATATTATTATTTTATTTTTATCAAATAAATATTTTACTAATAAAGAGTAATTTAATGTCCTTCGATCGTTTTGAGATGGACCTCGTATAAATAGTTGATTTTTTCCCATTTTTTAGCCTCTTCAAGATATTGTGCTCGACGTTGGGAGTCGTGTATCCTTCGATCGTTTTTAGATTAGTCTCCTTTATGGCACCTCAACTTGGACGCCAATCAACTTGGCTCATGACAATTGACATGGCTTATAAGGTAGGAAGCACATCTTTTTATCATAATAATGACATAGTCCATTATCCTAAAGATAATGGGATAAAATCTAATTACATTTTATATCTAAGAATCACGTGATATGATCAAATCATATATCATGCTTGAAGATAAATATAAAATCTATGCTTGACCTAGAAGTAATAAAGATTACACACTTGGATGCTTTGGGTAGACAATCTCTAACCTTAACTTAGTAAGTCCATCCCTGAAAAAAATGCTAAATTAATATTTCCTTCATTTTTTTATGTTTAATTGTTTTAGTATTTTATTTTTGTTTCAACATTTAATTATTTTTAAATTTCAAGATATAATTGAATTTTTTCCAATTATACTTTATTTACTGCAAGAAAATTATTTCATTTCAATAGAAAGAGGTAAAGTAATACAAAGTTAATTAGATCTATGTCAAAAATATGAGCATTAGGTATAGTTCATAGTAGTCACATGTACTAGCTTGTGAGTAAAAATGTTTTTCCTTATAAACGTACTCAGCTTTGAAGTTTGGGTTAGAGTCTGAGACCTAGCTCCACATTTGGGGGATCCTTGACCTGCCTTGTGTTGCTAACTCAATCTAGTCACAACAGAGTTTTGACTTTCAAATTTAAGAAATTAGATCCGATGTATTTTGAGAATGAGTTCAAATTGTCTCAATCTAGTCCAAAGCTGTTTTTTAGGAGTAAAATATTTTAAATAATTACTCCCTTTGTTTATTTTTAAATATTTTTATTCTTATTTATTTGTCATTTTTAAAGTTCAAGATAACATTGATTTTTTTTCTCAATTATACACTTACTTCCTCTCTTTTTTGCTGAGTCTATACCCCTTCCCACCTATCTTTAATTATTTTACACATTTATCATAAAAGTAAAAAAATAAAAAACAACTAATATGCATTTATTGTAGAGTGTAAATGAAAAAGGATAAAATAGAAAACTTATTAACTATTTCATGAGAAAAAACAAAATTATTACATTTCTTGGTTCTTCTACAAATATCTTAAATGTCACTTAAAAACCGACGATAATATGTATTAATATGATATTAGATTTATATTTATATTATTTATCTTAAAATATATATTATAAAATAAACCTTAATTGTACTTGAATACTTTTTAAATTTTAAGATGCGTTTTGTAACTTTATTTAATATTAAGATTAATATATTATACAAACTAGTCAGAATCAATCTATCTTTTTTTAGAAAGATATAATTAGGTCTTAATTTAGTTGTGTTTGAATTTTCAAAATTAAGCGCGCCAAAATTTCAGGGAAAATAGGAATATAGATAAATATATCCCAACTCATCCTATATGAACACCCTACTCTACAATTAGCACTGATGCTTGATGGTACCAAATTAATAAGCATCCTTTTTTAGGGCAAAGTATTTTTTATCTTCATTTTCAATGATTTTTTTCATTTTTATTTTTATTAACAATTAATGATGATTGTATCCATTGATTTTGAATCGTAAGTGCGTACCAGTCAATTGAGGGTGTAATTAAGATTTAAGAGCAAGTGATGGTGGCAACTAGTTTTGAGTTGGCTGGCCGATTGATCCCTACATTAAGTTTTTTTAATGCAAAAAAGTAAGGAAATTAGGGTCAAGCCGCAACAAGATTCCCATAATTAATCAGCATTATCTAAATAAGTAATGAAAAATTGTAATGGTCTAGCTGAAAATGTCCACCCAGCATTTATATATGGAGCACATATTTATTACTTTTAGGGCACAATTAACTATTATTAGACATTTTAATAATTTCATAACATTAATACTCCATCCATTCGTACTTAAAATAATTAAGTATGACATTTAAAAAATATTCTAAAATAAGTGTTATATTAATTTTTAATATAACATTAATTTTTTTTTCACTAATACTCTTAACAAGTATCACTTTATTCTTTCCAATTTAATATAAGTATTATTCTCTTTAATCTATTTAATAAAATTAATTTTATGAAATTATTATTCTTTTTTATTTATTTACTAAATTTTTTTAGTATATATGTGTAAAACAATTTAAGATGACCCTTATTTTGAGACAAAAAAAAATAATCACTTATAAGACACATTTAACTATTAGGAAATATAATTACATTAATTTATTCTTAAACAATTGTAAGTGAAAATCAATTAACCATTAAACATTTCAATAATCCATCGACATTACTCTCTCCAATGTCAAATATATATATAAAAGTTATTCACCATAACTAAGAAAGTTAGTTAATTAGATTTAATTGCATCAATCTTAATTAAAAATTAAGTTATTTCTCAACTTACCTTTCACTAACTAGAATTGGATATTAGTGAACAAAAAGGAGTCACTAAAATTAAAATCTCAATTAAATTGACAGTATTTTTAGAGATAATATTAAATAAAATAAAGTTAGTTGAAATTCTTTTATATTTAAGACAAAAAAAAAATGATTCTTTTTTTCTTATATTTAAAATCGGAGGGACTATTAATTACTTGTAAAATATATTTGACCATTAGAGCAAATTTCATGTTGATAATTGTATGCACAGTCACGTAACACATTCAGTTACTCTTAATTATATTTGAAACAAAGTTAACTATTACTCCCTCTATTTCAAAATAGATGGTGTCTAAGGTTTTACACATAAATTAAGAAAATAAGTAGTTTATCTGTCACATTATAATTATCATCTTAAATTATTTTACACAAACTAAAAAAAATTAATAAATAGATGAAAGAGATATCAATTTTATAAAATTAACTTTATTATCATTAATTCATTTTTTATTTTTATAACTCATATCATTAATATTATAAAGGATATAAATGAAAAAAAATCATTAATGTTGTATTGAAAAGAAAAAAAATGACTAATTTTGGGAATATATTTTTCTTACATGATGATTATTATGTGATAGAAGAAGCATTTCAAGACAATACGGGAACAATTTTAATAAAATATATTTACATATTTTCTTAATTTTTAGTAAATGTATCATTAAGTCTTTAAAGATAACAATATTTATTAAAAGTAAAGTTGAAATAAATTTTTAACATCTCATTGAAAACTTAAAATA
The DNA here is from genome assembly GCA_007407185.1 of Glycine tomentella. Classification (NCBI taxonomy): domain Eukaryota; kingdom Viridiplantae; phylum Streptophyta; class Magnoliopsida; order Fabales; family Fabaceae; genus Glycine; species Glycine tomentella. The sequence continues at coordinate 360,654 of PYAF01003244.1, read as the reverse complement.
TCAATCGATATGGAATTTTTGTTTCTCATGCTAAACATCAATCAGTTAAGAATATAGAGGGAGTATTAGATATTTCAATAATTTCGTGATATTGTTAATTACTTGTGAGATATTTAACCATTATTAGTGCCATGCACAAGTATAAAGATTAATAATCATACACACATTCATTTATTTTTAACTACTTGTGAGACAAAGCTAATTATCATTAGATATTTCAATAACTTTGTAATATTTTAACAATTTATGAAACAAATTTAATCGTTAGTGTCATAAATATATACTGATCAATAGTTTTATGCAATTATATTTGTTTATTATTAAACACTTGTGGAATATGTGTTTTGTTGATAAAGAAGAAAAAATAGTACTTGGGAAATTTTATGAAATAAAGTTAACTATATATATATTACCCATCAAATTTAAGAAATGGAAAGTAAATGAAAGAATTCCAAAACCATACGTTAATCATTACTCAAAATGAATGGAATGCATCAATATAATTAAACACTAATGGACAACCAATGGTAAAAGTCCAAAAGAGAATTCAAAAAAGAGGCAACCGGGCTGAATAACACCATCCTAACTTCTAGCTATTTTTAAAGTTGGGAGAAGGAGCACTTAAACATAATAATAAGGGGCATCTTTTGCGAGTGCGAAGTGGCGCATCGTGCTCCCAATAGCCAAAGAACCCAAACCAAAGAAGCAAATAATATTGAGGTACGTACGTAGCTAGCTAGGTTTAATTTGTGGTTTACAATTTGGCAACAGTTTTGGAGAAAAAGGAGGGAGACACAATAACCAACTAGGGGAGGCAACTTGGTTACTTATGGGGTTAATAAGCAAAGGTTGGCTCTTAGGTGAAGCCTGGAGTCACCTTGGTATGTGGTGGTGGCTCCTTATTCTCTCTCTGTCACTCACTTTTTTTCCTTTTGTTTTCTAGCCAGGTTCAATTCAGATTCAAATACGCTTTTGTTAATTTCCTTATCTTCCAACCCTTCGTGGAAAGTTCTCAACAATTTTTTTGATTGTTAGATATCTAAAATCAGGTACAGTTACATATAATGTGAACCTCTGACGGGTCTGTTAGATAGTAGAAATTTATTTTTATAAAATTGGAAATATAGTGGTCCACGGATGAAAATTTTCATAGTTACATCTTTTTCTGCTTTTTCAATCTCTTATCTTCTTTATTCACGAGATGCATGCTGTCCACAGGAAACCTGGTTGCAGAACTAAAACGATTAATTTTATTTTTTATTTATAAATTTGAATGAAATGAAAGCAAATAAAATTTGGAGAATTGTACTCATACAATAAATATCTAGAATTTCTTTTACAAAAAAGAAACAGAATCAGAAAAAAAAATCATGGATAAGATATTTGATGTCATGAAAAACATAAACAATTAAAGTTATAAAAAATGCTGAAGAATAATATTGTACAAATAATATAACTCTAACATATAACACATTTATTTTTTATATCATAAATTTGAATAGTCTGGAGAGTGAGACTCTCTTTTCTCACTCACTAAAAGTTAAGTAATTTTCATATTCATCTCTTCTCTTATTATATAACGATTTCTACACATAAAAATTATAAGAGTGAAATTAGCTTTTTAAGATTTTATATTTT
>PYAF01003244.1:331672-353167 GCA_007407185.1 Glycine tomentella | reverse complement strand
ATTCTGGTTCTGCCGACGTTCCCACGCTAGTCGCGCCATATATGGCGCTACCCGCGCCAAGCTCCAGTGAAAAACAGACTTTCTGGAGCACTTATGGCGCTACTCGCGCCATTATGGCGCTAGTCGCGCCAACCTCCAGCAGCTGTGGCGCTACTCGCGTGGACTCCCACGCTACTCGCGTGGGCTGGCAGAAAGAAAAAGTCATTTCTGAGCCACTTCCCACGCTACTCGCGCCGTACTTCACGCTACTCGCGCGGGAGGCCAGACAGCATTGGCATATATGTACATCTGGCGCGGGTCGCGCCGCACTTCACGCGGGTCGCGCCGCAGGCCAGAACAGCCTATTTCCACTCTTTCTCAAGCCTTTAAGCCTCCTTTCAAGGGATTCCAAGGCCTAATTATATATCCTCCATTATAAGCTTAATCCTAAGCTTAACACATGCTTAATCATATGTTTAAAAAATTCAAGATATTACAGGTTTAAAAGTATAAATGGGGCTATATTTAGTATAAACCTTTTTTATGCACAAAATTCTACAATAATTTTATTGGGGCACTAAGATGAAGTTATTTAATTCTATTTTTATTTGAAGGTAGTTAGACTACCCTACATTTTAAAACTCATAAATTCAAAACTTCTCGAGATTCAATTTTTTAATTCTTATTACTAAAACTTTCCTATGGGAAGATTTTTTTAATTCTTATTGGATAAATAGTCATTTTCGTCCCCGAATGTGTAGAATGCCAACAAATTCGTCCCCGAAAGATGAAAATTCAAATTTTAGTCCTTGAAAGTGAAAAAAGTGTGACAAATTCATCCATCCATTAACTTCTGTTCGTTATTGTTAATGAAAAAACCTACGTGATATATCCAAGGACGAATTTGTCAGCGTTCTACAAATTCAGGGATGAAAATGACTATTTTATCGAAAATATAATTTTTAATTGTTGCAAATATAACATTACAATAAACACTTAAAAAATAGGAAAACAACCATAAGTTAGAAAAAAAATAAGCATAATATTGATTAATAAACATAATCTGTTTGTTGCTTTGAAATTTCTATTGTGACACTACCTCACCCAAAAATGAGACTCAAACAAAAATGTTTGTTTAATAAATATTATGCTTATTATTATGTTTGTTCTAACTTATGCTTGTTTTCCTTTTTTTAAAGTTTTTATTGTAATATTATGCTTGCAACGATTAAAAAAGGAGGAAGATGAAGATTAAATTATATTTTTGGTAAATAGTCATTTTTGTCCCTGAATGTGTAGAGTGTTGACAAATTCGTCCCTGAATGTGCTATGCATGTAGACTCTTTCATTAACGGTAACGGACAGAAGTTAACAGATGGATAGATTTGTCGCACTTTTTTCACTTTTGGGACTAAAATTTGAATTTTTATCTTTCGGGGACGAATTTATCAGCACTATACACATTTAGGGATGAAAATGACTGTTTACCCAATAAGAATTAAAAAACCTTCCCATAGATGTATAGTAGTGCTAACACTAATATATGTAGCTGTATTTAATTCAGTTGTATTCAACTGTAATGCAAAATGTTTTGATTCTGCTGCAACAACAAGCGATTAACAAACTGTGATTACTCCATTCCAAGATATCACCAATAGTTAATGACAAAACAATGAACTGCCCAACAAAAGATTCAAAATTGTCAATAATATCTATAGGCTTCCAAGTTATTTGCTGAATGATTTTCATGCTACATCAACAACTTCTACTATAGACACAAATAATGAGCTTCTTCAGACACATGCACCCTACGAAAATAGTTTTGAACACACAAATAATGTGTTTCATCAGACACATGCAGGCTTTCAAAATAGTTGTACTCAAAATGGAGGTAACAATAAACTCACACTACCTCAAATTAACTATACCTCATGGAAAAAAGTGTAATGTTATTACACTAGGCATTGGTTATTGTACTGACCATATTACCACAGTTTTGACTGAGGGTGCACAAACTTTTTGTTTAAAACACAATGTTACTAATATGCAACTAATATCTTTTAATTTGTTTGTAATACAAATTTTTATGTTAACGCTGCAAGATTAAATTGAAGGAGCATACCGTAAGGAAAGCGTTTATCAAGAGATAAACATAATAATGCTAACATGACACACATAAGCAAGGAAAATAAAGGTTTTGCATGTCTTTATTGATATGCACAACTTTTACTCCCTGTAATTATACTAAATGATTTGCTATTAGTAAACAAGCACTTATCTTCTGTCATGAATTATACAGGATATGTACATTCTCCAGGAATAATAGGCAATGAACAAACTCTACAGTTAACAAATGGAAATATCACTAATACTCATCCACAAACCAATCACCTTCTAAACAGACAAAACAAAAGTATCAATAAAATATGTAGGGTTCAAAATAAATCGTTGAATCAATTTGTTGCTGCATCTTCAACTTCTAATGCAGACAGATATAATGAAAACCATGGTCATACCAGTCAATATGAACAGATATATGAAGGTAACAGTAATACTCACACAATTTGAAATACACTACAACATGTATCAAGTGTGGAGTTAAGTATTATTACTATTGGTTATTATGCAGAAACAAGTGATAATTTAATGCATCCTGACAATGAGGATCAACTATCAGATGACATTGATGATTCTGTTGACCATATTGGCACAAGTTTGACTGGTTGTCGACAAACTCTTTGGTTAAAGCAAAATTTTACTGATGTTAAATTAATAATCTTTTATTTCTTAGGATATGTTGATTTAGGAGATCCTACTGAAACATGTCTGTATTGCCAAGCTACTATGTGGTATCAAGAAAGTTAGAGGAAGAATAAAAATCAATCAAATGCCAAATATAGTATTTGTTGTAGTATTGGAAAGATACAACTTCCTTTTTTTAAGAATCCACCAATACTACTAGAATAGTTACTATGTGATCAAGAGTCACGTTAAAGCAAAAATTACCAGAAGAATATCAAAGCATATAATATAATATTTGCTTTCACCTCTCCTAGTGCCAATATAGATACAAGTTTCTTAAATAGAAAAGGTTCACCAATTTATAGAATTCATGGGCAATCATGTCATTCGATTGGAAGCCTATTACAAATGGTTGAGAAACCTCCTAAATTTGCTCAGCTGTATATCTATGATACAAAAAATGAAATTCAAAATAGAATTGGTGGAGCAAGGTAAAATCTATTGAGAGAGTTTATGTTACATTTGACATCTTTAAATTGGTGTCATTCTATATTTTTAAAAATTTGTATCATATTTCACTTTTGTTATTGGTTAAACGTTCCTTCTATTACACCACAACATTATAACATTTACTAAAAATACATATATTATGTACTGATTATTGTTTTCTTTTATTGTGTGTCTGTTTAAAAAAAACATAACAAACAGAATATAAAAATAAATAGAGCAACTTACAAACCAAACACTATTGACAATTTCTTGTAATTTGTAGATGGGAAAAGCGCCTTGATTCACATTTTGTGTCAAAATTGAAAGAAATACTTGATGAATACAATGTGTTTGTTAAGTCTTTTAGGATGACCAAAGAGAGATATGACAGCTGTCTGACACAAAATGTTAATTTACAGTTAATATCATATAGGAAAAAAGATGAAATGATTTGTAATTTGACCACAGTTTCAGAGGTGGTTGCAGTCATTGTTGGGGATGCAAGTCAACCTATCAATAGATATATTATACTTGAAAAACAAAAAGGACAATTGCAAAGAATCAATGAGATTCATCCAAGTTATCTTGGACTGCAATATCCTCTCTTGTTTCCTTATGGTGAAGATGGATACCACAATGATATCAAACATAGAGATATAGATAATTCAGATCAAAGAAAGAGAAACAAAGTGACTATCAAAGAGTTATTGTGTTTTAGGCTACAATCTAGAAAAGGAGAGAGTCAAACTTTATTGAGGTCCAGAAGACTGTTTCAAAAGTTTATTGTTGATGGTTATACAATGATGGAATCAAAATGATTAATGTGCATAAGAACTCATCAAAAGCAATTAAGTTGTGATAAATACAAGACTTTTAAAACCTCACAAGAAGCAGATGATAGTCAGCGTGCCAATTGTGGAAAATGTATTGTTCTACCTTTATCATTTGTTGGTAGCCGCAGATATATGAATCAATTGTACTTTGACGGAATGACCATATGTAGTAGCGTTGGATTTCCATATTTGTTCTTGACTTTCACTTGTAATCTGTATTAGCCTGAAATTCAAAGGATGATATCAATGCTTAATTTAACTGCACAAGATTGTCCAGATATTGTTACAAGAATTTTTAAACTCAAACTAGAACAACTCATGTCTGACTTGAAAGATAATAAAGTTTTAGGCAATGTAGTAGCATGTAAGACCTGCACTTCTAACTCACTTATTAATTACATGGTTATTTTTTTAACTAATAAAACTAACAATATAATAATTGCAGATATTTACACAATTGAATTCCGAAAGCAAGGATTGCCATATGCTCATATCTTGCTATTTTAGCATCCTTCCAACAAGTATCCATCTCCTGCAGATATTGATAGCATCATATCAACTGAGATACCAGATGCAATTGAGCAACCACAACTCTATCAATATGTCAAGAATCATATGATTTATGGTCTGTGTGGGCATGATAACAGAAAGTCTCCGTGCATGAAAGATGGGAAGTGTTCTATATTTTTCCCAAAAAAATGGAAACATGAACCTCTTGTTGAGCAAGATGGATATCTTGTTTATAGAAGACGTAATGATGAGAAATACATTGAAAAAAATCATATAGCGCTAGACAATAGATATGTAGTGCCATACAATCCAAACCTGCTGTTGAAACATCAGACTCACCTCAACATAGAATGGTGCAATCAATCAACATCCATCAAATATTTATTCAAAGTAAATTGATAAAGGATATGATCGCATAACAAGTACTCTTGTACCTGTGCAAAATGATGATGGAACAACAATACAATTTCTTGATGAGCTTAAGCACTATGTAGATGGTAGGTATATTTATCCTTGTGAAGCTTACTAGAGAATAATTTCATTCCAGACACACAAGAGATCACATGCTGTTGAAAGATTTTACTTTCATTTACCTGGTGAAAATTCAATAAGCTTTGAAGATGGTGATGACATTGATGCTTTGCTCTCAAAGCCAACTGTTAAAGAGTCATTGTTTACATCTTGACTACAAGCTAACAACATTTTCAATGAAGGAAAACATCTAACTTATGTCCAATTCATAAGAAAGTTTACATATGTAGCTAAGGATAGACATTGGAAGCCACGAAAACAAGGTTATACAATTAGAAGGCTTAATTGCGTACCTCTAAGTACTAGAGCACTATATTATCTTAGGATGATGTTGTCAGTGGTTAAAGGGCCAACCAATTATGAACAAATTCATACAGTTGGTGGACAACTATATCCTTCATTTAGAGAAGCTTGTTTTGCAATGAGCTTCTTGCATGATGATAAGGAATACATTGAGGCTTTAAGAGAAGCATACTAATATATGCCCAGCACATGATGTTTCCAAGCTCAATTAAGTCATTAAATGCATCATTTTATATGATAAATAGCTTCCAATTGGTATGAATGTGACTCATAGGCTTTAATGATATATTTTGGTCAAGATTGAAGTAATTGGCAGGTAAAACTGAGCAAAAGCGAAGCAAAAAAGCAAACGGGAAGATGTGGCGCGATCCGCGCCAATAACTGCGCTATCAGCGCCACCTGGGACCAAGTGGTGCCATCAGCGCCACAATCCGCGCCAAGAGCGCCTCACCCTCTAGAATCCCACGCCTTGAGCGCCAGGAGGGCGCAACCAGCGCCACCCATTTTGCTAGGTGACGCCATCAACGCCGAATTGAGCGCGGCCAGCGCAAGAGAAGAATAGCAGTGAAGATGAAGTGGCGCGATCCGTGCCACTTCCTACGCGATCAGCGCCAGAGATAAAATCATGGCGCGATCAGCCCCACAGTTCACGCGATCCGCGCCAGAGCTCGATTTTGCAGAATATTGATGCTGTCAAGGGCCAAACTTGGGATTTCACTTACCCAAGTATAAATAGCCAAAGCCACTTCAGTTTGGGGGATCTTTTGACGAAATATTCACCAAAGGAAGAAGAAGAAAGCTTGGGAGTTGATTCTAGGGTTTGGGTGTGAAGGGAAGAGGGTTCTTCCCTTCCTATTCTTTCTTGTATATCAGCAAGCATGCTTCTTTTTGTTGTGCCAAGGCCATCCATGTTTAGGTTTGGCTAGTTTTCTTTTGTAGTTAGGCAAACACTCTATGTAAATCTCATTTGGAATGGATTGAATGTTATTGTTCATTAATGCTATGTTATTTCATTACACTTTGCTTGAATGTCTCCATTTCTTTCTTAGACCTGATCAATCTAGGTAAGAATTTAGAGCTAGGGTTCACAATAGGGATATTGGGACTTTAGTTTTGGAACTAAGTGTGGTGACTTGTCTTACATCACCTAGGGATAGGGGTGTAGGCTTGCAATCTTTTCTAGTGTATCACTTAATGCTTAACCTAATAAATGCTACTAAAAGATTAGGGTATTGAAAAGGGTTAAAGAGTTAATGCTACTAAGGGATTAGGGCTTAACCATTATTGAATGAGGATGTATGATTGAGTAGCTAGTATAGATGAATGTAGTAAACGATCCATGTAAGAATGTCAGGAGCATGGGGAGTGGGTCTCCCTAGCTACATTAGCTTATGTTTGGTACAACCATCATCTATCTTGTGTATATACTTTATGTTTATATTTAGCTTTTACATTTACTTGTCCCCACACATTTCTCTTATATCTTTTGTCATCCGACCTATCGATACAATTTATGATTTAATTGGTCAAACAATTCTCGTGGGACGATAACTCTCTCTTATCACTTTATTACTTGAATGACCGGTGCACTTGCCGAGTACGCAACACATACCAGTAGGGTTCTAGGAAATTTCTAAGGAGATTGTTTGTTACAATGCTGATATCGAATAGCATTGACAGACCAGATCATGTATGGTCTGAAACATGCACTTATCTAATTAATGGTATTCTGCATTATCAAAGACAGATTACAAACATATCAGATAAAATACACCAAATCTATACTTTTTTAATGATTTCCATCTAGTGTTGAAATATCAAGAATTATATTTAATTATTTTTATCAATAGATTTGTAGCTGTTAATTGAAGAGTTACAAAATTTTTTGCACTACTTCACATTGAAGAGATATTGCAGTCCAATAAAAAATCATTAAAGGATTATCCCACCATGCCTTTTCCAAGTGGTGTAGTGCAACCCCATTTTGGTAACAAATATATATATCGAACAGAATTATGACAAGGTTTAATTACAATGTGATTTTGAAACATACTTTGTCAGTCTAACAGGTTAGACATAAATACTTAGTACAAATACAATACATTCCAAGCTTAAATGCACATTGTATGTAACATGTTATTTTGTGTATTTAACGTATAGATGAGCAAACAAATATATTCAATTCCATCATGAATGCTGTCAACAGACAGGCTGGTGAAACTTTCTTCTTATATGGCTATAGAGGTATTGGGAAGACTTTTATGTGGAAGACATTAGCCTCTGCATTGTGTTCCAAAGGTCAAATTGTTTTAACAATTTCTTCAAGTGCTATAGCCTCATTGTTATTACCCAATGGCAAAATTGCACATTCCAAATTTTCTATTCATGTCCTTACATTAGAAAACTCAACATGTAATATCAACCAAGGCAGTGAGCTAGCTGGTATGTTAAAGGCAGCACAATTGATAAAATGAGATAAGGCTCCTATGACACATAAGTTCTGTTTTGAAGCATTGGAGAAAACACTCAAGGACATTATGTGTATGTCTTATGTCGATACTCTGCCATTTGGGGGAAAATTTGTTGTATTTGGAGGTTACTTTCGCCAAATCTTACATGTCATTCCTAAATGCTGCAGATCAGACATTGTGCATGCTACTATAAATGCTTCCTATTTGTGGGATCACTACACGATTTTAAAGTTGACAAAGAATATGTGCTTACATCTTAACTTAAAAACATCAAATGCAAAAGAAATTAACAAGTTTTTCTAACTAACTTATAGATGTTGGTGATGGGCAACTAGGCAAAGCTAATCATGGATTTTCTGAAATAGAAATTCCATTTGATTTTCTAATTACAGATTTCAATGATCCTATTGAATCCATTGTGAGAAATACCTATCCAGATATCAAGCACAATTAATTGTCATTTGCGAAAGAGTGCAAAAATAGGGGCTGGCTTGAGGTCATTTGCGAAGGACAATGCATTGGTTCATGGGTTAATTGTCACTTTTGAAAAAGAATTCTATCAAAGCCAGAACTCTTGCTTGATAATTTCTTTTGTTATAAATATTTATATGCTAACGCTTTGGTTTTGTAATTAAACTTATCAACTTTCTTACAACATTGTGATATTATATATTTCACATTAGGTTTGATTTTCTTTAAGTAAGTTTTACGTTATTTCAACTCATAAATTTAACACGCACGGGTAATGTACTAGTATATTTAAAAAATATTTGACAAAACATGATTCTGAAAAATATAATATATAATATCGAGATGAAAAAAAAAATATCAGTATACCAAAAACTATCTAAACTCATAGGTTTGACACAAAGGTGTATCTCTCAACTCAAGAGAATTTTTTACACAAAATTAATCAAATATCAATTGTTCTATTAAATAATTTTTTTTTTCGACATATGAACTGATTTAGACCTTATACCATGACCTCAGTACAACAAAATACCAAAAACTACCTATCTCATTTGTTCTAAGAGATATATTCACACCTCTTTTCAAAGGTAGTGTAATTTCAATGATATGTTGTTACGTACGTAGGAGCGGGGAGTTTTAAAAATCTATATGGCACGAAAGATTAGCACAAAAAACAAATGTCATCGTATAATTGGCTTAATCATAAATTAAAAAATAAAAGTAAAGCTATTAATTGGCAGAAAACACGTTACACAGACAATAATTAATATTCCAAATTTAAGACAAGAGTGGAAGAAGATAAAATAAAAATGTTTATTTAGAAATTTTCCAGTGAAGTCAACAACGCACTTATAAATAGCCTATTCTCCTAACAACTAACAAGAAAAGAGGAATAATAAATAAATCAAAAGTATATTATTCATGTTTTAGAATTATCATTACTTAATTTTAAATCAAATTAACTTATAAAATATAAAATAAAAGCAAAACTAACACTATATGAATTGTAATATATTAGTTTACAGAGTAATTAAGTACATCTAACCTACAACAATATCGTGCAATACATATTTAATTTATTAATATAGTTATATATGTCAAATTCATTCACTTTAATTTAACCCACTTGTTCTAAATTTCCCCTAATATTTAGTTTTCTGTGAGTTGAACTTGAATCTCATATCAAACCTTTTGAAACAATTATATGCTGACTGTTGTGTAAATATTCTCATATACTTGATTAATGGTTAAAAAGTGAAATATGAAAATAAATATTTTATTAGAGTTTATATGTAATTTTACTTTTATAAAATTATAAAAATATATTTTATAAATACTAATAAAAATATATCAACTATAACAAAAGTCATAGCCCTTTTATTATTTACACTTCCTGTTCTTATCAGTTTAACATTGACTTCTCTCTTTCCTTAACAAAAATACCCATTCAAATATGTGTGTGTTTTTTATATATGCAATTCCAATTGTTGTTTAATGAGTAAAGCTAAGCACATTCATATACAAATTCTTCCTAACCAAAGAGAGGAATTGTGAATTGAGTTAGTAATTTGGTCATGAATTAAAACAAATTAAAGCAGCACGATATTGATGATGGCTCCTACCTTATTGATATTAATTACTAGTAGTATTAATTAATTACTTATTTTCTCCAATTTCGTTTTAATTAATTACTTATTTTCGCCAATTTCGTTGCATCAGGCTACGAGCTAAACACGGTTGCCATTTATGAAAATTTTGAACACGTTATTGCAAACAAACTAGACATTTGTTAAGAATAGGTCAAATTAGTTCATTGTTTTTATTTAAAACTTCAGTTTAGTTATTTAATTTTTTTACCTTTCCTGATTGAGTTTTTATTATTTTATTTTTAATTTAATTATTTTTATCAATTATGACAGTTTTTAACTGTTAAAAATTGAGACATCAGGAAAAAAAATAAAAACTAAAAACCATAAAATAATGTTATAACACTAATGTCTAGGATTTAAGACGCGCATTCTAAGTCAGTTGTATCAAAACCGTCTTTGAATGGGAGGTGGTGACAATTTTGTAAATAAATAGAAATTTACAAAGACGGTTATACAATAACCGTCTTAGAATGTTTAAAATAAAGTCGTTTATGTGCCTAAACCGTCTTTGTTATTTTGTATTCAAAGACGTTTTCTGATAACCCGTCTTCGAATTTAAAGGTCATTTTTTTAAAATCCCTAACTTCATTTTTGCAATCTCAGACACAACATCGCACCTTGCTTGACCTAGCCTCCTGCATGCTCCGTCAGCCGCTGTGGTTGGCTTCCCTCCGTCACTCCGTCGTGGTCTCCATCAATCGGTGGTGGTGGCCGCTTTTCCTTCTACAAGGTTCTCCTCTCGTGTTCGTCAGCTGCTCCCACCCACGCTCCCATCTCCCTATCTCTTCTCGATATTCCGGCCAACCACCGTAGATGGTGGCGGAGCACCACAATTGCTGCTCGTGCTCCATCACCTTCCTAATAACCATAGGCCTCACAGCGCTATTCCTCTGGCTGACTGTGCGCATCGTGTTCACGCTCTACCTCTTTTTTTTTTTCTTTTTAGAAAAATCTAGCATAAAATCGAAATTAGGGCCAAAAAACCCTAGGGGTTTTGCCACTCCGCCAATCTCTTCTCCCTTTCCCTTATAAACTTCAACCTTCGCACCACGTTTACCCCTTCTCCCTCCCACTTTCACTTGTAGGCGAGATGCATCATTATTTCTTTGTGTTTTTTATTCCCCTGTTTTTGATTCCTTAATGAGAGAAAGTTTGTGTTTTTTCTTTCTGTTTTTTTAATTGCATATAAATAATGCTGAGTTGGTTTTGTAACTTCACTGTTCTAAATGCATGCTATCAAGTTTGACATGGTTTCTTGTTTTTGTTGTTTTTGTAGGTTTGCATTTGCGTAACTGGAGCCAGATTCTGTAGCTGATTTCATCCCAATAAATCTAATGACGCTGAAGTAACTAACACTCTTCTAGTGGTTTTTGGGTTCTCTTGAAGGTTTGGTCTTTGATCAAAGTACTAAATGATATTAATTATCTTGCTGAAATGATAAACGAATATTCTAAAAAATATTCAATGTGGGCATAAAATGGTAACCTTGTATATGTCATAAGCCTTAATTGTTCTATACATATACCATCTAAAATTGTTTGTTATAAAGTGCCTTGGAGGGACTTGTTTTAGATTTTTTTGATGGGTTATGGTGGCATTGGATTTGAACTCATGAAGTTTGACTGTGACATTCCTTGCCTGAAATCTTATTTGATTGAGAATGTTGTCATCTTAAAATTTGCAGGTTCAAACTATACTAGATATTGGTTGTGGCTATGGTAGCTTTGGAGCACATTTGTTCGACAGTTAGCTTTTGACTATGTGCATTGCAAACTATGAGCCTTCTGGCAGTCAAGTTCAGCTCACTCTGGAGAGGGTTCTTCCTACTATAATTGCTTCTTTCACTTCAAAACAGTTGCCATGTCCATCTCTATCCTTTGTTATGTTACATTGTGCAAGATGTGGCATTGATTGGGTCCAGAAAGGTATCTTTCAACTTTCAATCTATGCTACTTTGTGTTGGATCAAGATGCATTTATCATATTTTGTAGTTATTTTTAGTTGAACATTAAATTTCTGGACTATATAAATGATACATCATACTTTATGTGTCAATGGAAGAAGTTAGTTGTCATCAAATAAGAATAGAATCCACTCCTTGGTTAGAGATCCACTGCCTGGTTTTGTTGGGACCTCAAGGTCAGTCAATATAAGTTGTCTGCTGCAATACATGCTTGGTTGTTCAATAAGTAACTCTGTTGACTCTCACTTTTTCATAAATCACAGGCTGTATTCTGCACTGGCATGCTTTATTATTTTCCTTCATTGTAAGCAAGATATTCTTCATTTTCTGGAGGTTTGTTACTCCTATTCCTACTTATCGGTTCATTAAAGTAGCTTCTGTGGTTCATGTATACTTGTATGCTGCAATGGGAAAGAAGAGGGATTACGTCACTACTCCTAATTACTCAATTACAGAGGGCTCAATTATGATTGGCCTTTTAATCTAAGAGAGGGAAAGGGAACTGTATAAAGTGGATGCCTTCAAAAGAAATTAGTGACTGATGACTTTTATTATGCTCTTTTAAACCCATTTGACAATCAATGGGTAGTTGATTAGCAGTATCATGATTAGATCTTATTTCTTTGAGTTAGACTTCCATTTACCTTTGTCTTTCATTGCATTCATTTATCAAAACTGCTCGTGTAAATTGCAACAAATTGCACACATACAAGTAATTTTTTTCATAAAAATCATTCTAAATGATGCAAACTTAAAGTAAAATATATAGGCAGTGACCAGTGAGGTGTCAAATATTGTATTGAAAAATGCATATCAAGTCAATGAATGTGTATTTTCTACCTTACCTACCCAATTTAAAACTTCCAGCTAGCACTTTAAAATAAATTATTTATTCTAAATATGTTAGATGATGTTTTGATTGTATTCTTAAGACACAGAAAAACATAATCTAAAATAAATTATTTATTCTAAATATGTTAGGTGATGTTTTGATTGTATTCTTAAGACACAGAAAAACATAATCTAAAAAAGATCAAAAAATTATCACAAGTCACATCATCACATTTAAATAAATTAGTGATGTTTTGTTTTGCAAATGGAGTATTCCTTATGGACCCATGACATTGAAGAAGAAATAATTCCACTCTGCATGTATTTAAATAAAATTTTGACTCTAGTTTATATATTGTCAATAACCACAATTATAAACTTGCACTTGACTAGTGTTGTGCCTATTACCACAGCTCAGGTGAATCTTGTTTCGGGTCGTTTGAAATCTTGTTTAGTTATTTAATAAATTAAATCTGACTTGTGCATTCCCTTTAAAGGAGAAGAGCTTAGGTATTGATCAAAGGGGTGCTTGTGAGCAAGACAAAGAGGTAGGATGTAGCTCCAAGAGGGACAGTACACAAGGGTAGGCAATTTGTTAAAATGCTTCTTTCCTAATTATGTCATATTATCCTAATTATGTGCCATCTCAGAGGGTGGTATTGATCAAACGTGAATTCACATTTAAATTATGTCATATTATCCTAATTATTATGTACATAAAATTTTACATGATTTAAACATTCAGGTTTTGTCCCTTAAAATTATTATGTACATAATTATACAAGGAAAATATGTTGTTGTCCCTTAAAATATCTCAAAATCAAGTTTTAGTTCATATGCAAAATTAATATATTTTTAGTTTCTATCTAAATAATAATAATTTATATTTTAAATAATGCATTATACATTGAAACAACGTGAAATATTGAAGCATCAATTAATTTTTAAAATATGGTTATTTGTAAGTTTAGTATACCTTGTGAGAATTTTAATTTTAATTGTCAAATTAATAATAAAGTGAAGATATCACTTTATGTAATGTTAGTTAATCAGGTTCCTGTTCCTGTATTTTGCCTTCTCCTCACAATATTTGGGTTGTGTGTTATTTAAATACTCTTGAAAGTTGCAGAATTTATTTTTATTATGAATATCTTTTCTCTTTTAATGACATTTTTTCCATGATACAGCTCCACAATGTTTTGGGCCTTATGCATAGAGGTGGGAACGTGGGGTTTGAGGTTAGTTATTGTAAGTTTATGGTGTAGTCCACTATTCTCCTTTACAAGATCTCCTTGACGCAAGAACTTTAATGCCAACTATTGGATTTTGATGTGTATGATTGCATGGCCTTTAATGTTTCTAGTCATAGCTTTCATGCCATCAAGATATGATTGTGATCAATGTTGCTTCCCCGTTGTGCTGATTTATCAAAATGGTTACTAGTCTTTTGTCATCTTATCTTGTTATCCTTTAACAAGAAAAAAATCCACTTTAAATATACGAAGTATCAATTAACTTGTGTGCTAGTTAAAAACTGTTAAATATAAAAACAAAATTAAGCCCAACAATTTTGTTTTATTTCATTAAGTAATGGGTTTAATTTAACCCTGTGAATACATGTCACAGCTTAAAATAAGCTAACTAGGGTGAGTTTGATAGTGTGGAAATAAATTGAAAAAAAAATATTTGAATTGAAATAGAGAAAAAAAGGTGAGATTGATACATAGTTTTAAAAATTTCTCTTTCCCTCCTATTTTAATAGTTGGTCACATCATTACTTGATTTTATTACAATTACTTGCAGTAGTTTATCAGTGATATTTGCTAGAGTCTAGAAGTCTCTAAGCAACACTTGTGATACCTGACATAAGAGGAAGCCAACTTGGTGACAAGTGGTTAGTGCTGAATTTATTCTATATATAAAGGATGAAGGATATAGTGATATGGTGAATATAGCATAATTTGAATATAGCATAATTAATTATTAATTGACTTAATCTCAAAATATTTAGAGTGATATTGTTATAAATTATCTAGACCATAGTCACCTCTAGTTTTTGAGTGTTTGTAATCTTTGAATTACTCGTTTGAATTTCATGTTTTGTAAGCCAATAGGTTTCCTCATTAATTTTATTTAGATCAAGGCCTTTAAAATTGCAATCATTCACATTGTATACCCTTACATCAAAGCATTTATCATCTATTTATTAATTTATGTATTTTAATGAATGAAGAAATTGGTGCTTGGAAAAGGAGAGGTTGAAATAATTCAATGAAGATATGTTGCCTACAAATAAAAGGAGAGGTTGAAAGTGAGATCTTCTCTGTCATTTTGAGAAAAAATTGTACTCGTAGAAAGTGGGAAGAGAACTTTAATACCATGAATATTCAATAAAATTCACTTTGCATTCTGTTTGGTTTCTCACTCTGATATCCATTAATATGAAAGAGATGAAACTGCAAGAATTCTATCTAGAGAGCTTGCAGCAAAAAGCAAACAACTAGAATTGTACTCGTAAAAACATTAGTTTTTCTTAAAAACAGATAGAATTCTTGCAGTTTCATACTTAGGAACTCGTAAAAACATTAGTTATTATAGTTATTATAGAATTGTACTCGTAAAAGCATTTCTAGTTCAACATTTCTAGTTGTTATAGTTATTTCAGTTTTAACTAATGCTATAGCTACTGAACAACATAAAGCATAATTAATGTTTTTCATATGTATGGTTCAAAATGCTTATAATGTTTGGTCCTTTCAGCTGCAGGATATCCCTTCAACTAGGTAAGGACAATCCAGTATGATGCAAGGAATATGTGACAATGATAAATGTACGTGAACTCTTGACATAAACTTTCCACTTTCCACATTATGTTGAATTAAATTTGAAGTTTTTTAAGTAAAAATATCATATATACATATGTAGCTGCTATAATTTAGAGGTTATATTTTATTCAAGTTCAATTATATTGGAGTATGCCTAATATGCATATTTTTATTTTTTGTTATTTAATTTATTTAAAAATACAAATGGTATTTTTTTTAGAAAAGTAACTAAATAAATTATTTTACTTGCTATTTTTGAAATTATTCATGTGACATTATTTTATTTGTTTTACCTAATTAATTGAAGTTTTATATACTCAACTAACTTTTTTATTTATCAAAATAGCCTTGTTTTTATTTACTGTTTAAGAGTTTATAAATTAATAAATTGAATATTGAAAAGAAAAAATATTCGTAAAAAAATCAAATAAATGTAATGTTTTATTTTATTTTTTAAAATTTTTTATTTTTAATAAAGGTAATCTAAGACGGATATTCTAAAAATCGTCTTAGAATGTAACCATACTAAGATGGTCATGCGTAGGAACCGTCTTAGACTGCATGGTTTTTTTTTATTTATTTTTTGTTTTTTCACACCTTCTAAGACGGTTCAATAAGGAACCGTCTTAGAATAGTCACATTCTAAGACGATCATACGTAGGAACCGTCTTAGAATGCATGATTTTTTATTTTTTTTTGTTTTTTTTCACCCCTTCTAAGACGGTTCATTATTGAACCGTCTTAGAATAGTCACATTCTAAGACAGTCATACATAGGAACCGTCTTAGAATTCATGGTTTTTATTTTTTTTTGTTTTTTTTCACCCTTTCTAAGACGGTTCAATAAGAAACCGTGTTAGAATAGTCACATTCTAAGACGGTCATGGAACCGTCTTGGAAAGCTTGGACTTTCAAAGTCGCCTCATACAAGGACGGGTCTGGAACCGTTTTAGAATGGGTTTCAGAACCGTCTTGGAAGCCCCTTTTTGTAGTAGTGCACGTAGAGGAAGTTGGTGTAACATCTTGGGCGCTGACAGGGGCAGGGAGTGATCGCTGGTGCAATGAGGCACGGACAAGGAGCGGCTTCTGGCAGGCTTCCAGCGGGAGGGGTACATAAATGAATCGAATACACATCCGAACGAGAGGAATTCAGAGGCTGTGAAGATATGAGATTGTACAGTTGAGGATAACTTAAAGGATTTAATAGGTACTACATATATCAACAAGATGCATCTACTTTTCGGTAGCCCATAACATAAAAACTCCACAATTAAGCGTGTTTGACTTGGAGTAATCTTGGGATGAGTGACCTCCTGGAAAGTTTCTCAGGAAGTATATGAGTGAGGACAAAGCACACTGAAAATTTGTCTTTGAGCGATGAAGGACTTTGACATTCCAAAGGATGTAGGTGTCTTTGAGAACTTGGCCGTCGAGGGTTAGCTTTTGCTTGTAGAAGAGAAGTTTTTGGTGCTTTTCCACCTTCTCTTTGATTTCTAAGACTGTGTCCCAGTAACCTACTCCCATGCAGAAAAAATTCCCATCTGAGAAATTGAAAAATACGTCCATGTCTAGTATTTAATTTAATGCTGCATGCATGCTGTGTTTGTGAAATTGGCCAAATATATAAATAGAGCGAGGGCTCGGTCAACGGGGTAGTATCAGCAAAAGATTTCCCATAATTGTTTCATTTTTAGGGTAACTTAGGAATGTGTATTTCATAGCTGATTTTCTGTAATTACTGTTATAATAGGCAATAAATCTTTTTTTAATAGCTATATCTAATAGGCAATAAATCAGAAAAACACAGATACTTGTATTTCTTAAATCAAATATTACGTTCATTCTTTTTCCGTTAAAATAATTAAATCAAGTATCGATTATAAATTATATATTATTAATAATATATTTAATATAAAAATTTATCATTATCTATATCTATATATAAAGTAATGGTTTTTGCATCTTAAAAAAAAATATTTATGTAACTCTCAAAAAGGAAATATTTTCTTGTCCACAATAGGGGCATTTTTTAAATATAAATATTTTTTATTTTAATGTAAATTGTCTAGATTAATATATAAGTTAAAATATATAAATTAGGATAATTTAACTGCATAAACATTAAATTAAAGTAATTTAAATATGTAATTAAAGATTTTAATATCACAAATAAAGGCATTGGCTTCACTTTTTCATTAATTTAAATATATTAAATCTTTATATATATCTTATCTTAATCTTAATATATATACACACATATATATATATATATATATATATCAGTAAAAAAAATTGCCAGAGTAAAGACAATATTGACTAATTGTCTAATTCAAGTAACCACAATTAAAAAGGCACCGTCGAAGCTGGTTTATTTTTTTATACATACAAAAGTAATTTTGGAAAGAAATATTTAAATTGCACAATATTATAAACAGAAATAATGGGGTAATCGTATTACTAGTTTAATATTATTTAAATGAATTATTTAAATAATATTATAATATTGCACGATCTTTTCGTATAAAAAATGCATGATCAAAAAAAATATTTATTAATGATTTATTTAAAAAATTGCATGATCTTAATAAAAAGTTGTATGCTAAAAAAATATTTAACGCATAACTCGAGCAACTGTTGTTAGGGGTAGAAATGGGTTGGACTAAATACCTAAGTTTGGTTTAATCTGTTTTGTATTTTTATAATGTAAATCTGGGTGACAGCTCTTTCGCTCTGTAGGGATCGGGAGGGCATAGTACAATTGTTCTTGGAGGAGGGTTGATTTGCCCGGGTAACTAATCCTGCTTTATCATAAGTTTATTTTTAGGCCTGAGATCAACCTTTTTATAAGCTATTCAAGCACGTTATATCATTTAAAGATTTGTTTCATATTAAAAAGTATAAAATATTATTTTTAAATAAAATTAAAGATTTTTATTAAAAATAATAAGACAATTTTAAACTATAATATATGAGAAAAATTTACCTACAAACATTACATATGACATATGACATGTTATAAAGTCTTTTAAATTTTGTCAAAAGAAAAAATTCATATTTCTGCAACTCATCTATCTTTATAAGAATTAACATATTTTAAACATTAATTAAAATGATTCAAATTGTCAAATTACTAAAATAATTTTTTAATTTAAATAAAATATTTATATTGTTATATATCATAATAATAATTTTATTATTATAAAATATTATTACTAAACGGGTCAATTTGTGAAACTTAATAAATTTTTCTTAAAACATATAGTCTACTCTATTTAACTAAAAAAGTTTTTCTAAAAAAATAAAATTGACTTATTTGCTAAATGAACAAAGACGGACCAAACCTTAAATAAATCTAATTAGAAATTCACAATAGAGGATTTGACCTATTTTTACTCCTATCTCTATCTCTATCTCTAGTTGTTGTAAAGAGCATAACTGCAGGTAGGGAGGTTGTGCTACATATTGAAGTTTGATTCAGAAAATTTCAAACTATTAAATTCTAGTTGGAGAGTGCGAGTATCCCATACTTAATGAGAAGGTAATGTTTGTGCGGATACCTTGACTTGTATAGTGTGTGATCTTAAAGGATGGTTATGTGATGCTCGAGCAAACCTCAGTCTGATATTAGGCCATTGGTCCTAGTTGATGTAAGTCGGATTTCAACCTCCCAGTTTAATTCTAAGAAAAAAAAACGTTAACTAATCTATACGAATAGAATCTTTAGTTAAATGCAAGATCTTATCATTCATTGAATTTAAACTCTATACTAATTTCAGTAGCACCTGTAGATAATAAAAAAAATACTGTTATTAAAATTAGTATATATAAATTACCCACTTGTGAATTTTGTCAAATATCTTAATTTTTATTTTTTAAAGCTTAACATCTATCTAATCTATTTTAACATTTAGTTTCCGTACGATTTCATGTAGCATTGCTTTATACCATATATAGCATTACTTTCTATTCCAACTTTTATGTTGCGTTAATGAAAGATCATACCAATTGAGACAAAGTCAACACCTAGGTTTTTTTTATTTTATTTTTGTTAGCATACGACTTTTTAGTGTTAATAAAATGATTTTGTATCATTTGATGAAATTAAAATTAATAAACTTGTTTTGGAATAACTAAATTAATAAATATATATGTATGCAAAAGTGCATAAAATCAACTGACTGTAATAAATGGTCATTATTAATTTTACTTCGTTGCAATTTTGACTTGTACGTGTTTTTTATTCCAAGATCAGTTGTTGCCACGAGGATCTTCACTATTTGGTTGTTTTCAGAACAATTCATGGGCTTATGGGCACAGAGATCTTCTGAAAGTTTGCACACATAATTGCAACAAAATCTCCACAATTCTTTGTTTGCTTCCTAATCGTTAAAAGGACATACAATTTGATGCCCCATTGGAGTGAAACTTCTTCCATTTCTAACACGCTCACCACATCAACCAAAGAAATATGGCATCAAAGAATAAACAAAATGAGAACATGCAAAACAAAAACCCCACTATTACAAACGGAGTGGTTATCACATTCTATGTAGAATCACCAAGAACTCGTTCAATTAAACCATCAGAGGATCCCACAGAGAAAACTAAGTCACACCCACGTTTTAGAATCCCACAAACTACTCTAGACAACTTAGAGAAAATGCACGGTTCCAAAAAAATGTTCAATTTCAATTGTCCCATCGTCAGTCACGACATAGAAACAAGGCAAGTTCTCTCATTTCTTCTTTTGTAACTACTTGGTTTTCTTGAAATGCCAAAAATATGTAGGAAAATGGTTGCCATCAAATATTGGAATTTTGCAAATTAATTTTGGTAGAAGCAGTTATTGTTGGCTGAACCGGTTCGAGTATACTCGCCTTCGACCCAAATGCTACCAAGCTCTGGTACCCAATTTGGATATGGCTGTTGATCAACACAAAGGAAGCGAAGAAATTAATGAACCGGTCCAAGAAGAGAAAGGGCAATGGAAATAAGTGTTGCAAGGTTTTGGTAATATATCATATGATTAAGCATATATTGTGGTTTGTTACATTTTATGATATATAGTACCCTTGATTGTGTGTTTTGAATTGGATTTGTTGACCTTTTGCAGAGGTAACTGAAGAGCATGTTCAAAAAATTGTCATGTAAAGAAATCCAATGGAGGTAAAGTAGATCTAGATTAAAATTGTGGGGGCACTCAATAGTTTCAATTCATTGATGTCTCCTTTTTTATTTCTCGTTGTCTTTAAACTCAGCATTTGGTTTTGATGTGTATGGTCTCTTTCTCTTAGTGTCAGTTCTTTTAGTTGAAATCTTAAGCATAATATTGTTGAGCGTAATCCAAGATTTGGAAAGTTGCAAAAAATGGGAGAAAGAAATGTAAGATTTATTATTGTGGCTCATTTAAATAAATGTTATTTGATTTAATGAATAAAGGACATAAAGATAATTAGTTACAAAGGGAAGTTATCGAAGGATAATTGTTAATAAAATAATTATCTTAAACGTATTAAAAAGATAACTGTTAACATATGCAGTTGTATTAAAAGATAACTGTTGATAGGTGCAGTTATATTAAACGTAGTGGTTCAGTTTTCTTATGAAGAGAAATATCTAGAAAACTGAATACCACCATTGTCTGCCCATGAGAGTTGTATCCAATCCCTATCAAAGAAGATACAAGAAAAGAAAGGGTCCAGACTCTGAGAAAGCATTCTGCCATTAAAGGATTTTCCCCAAAGAATCTACGAAAGCATTCTACCAATAAAGATCTTCCGCAATTATGGACAAAGGTATGTTTATGTGAAACTCATGAATTCTAAAGATCCTTTTTCATGTTCTTGATGTAATTGTTATTGAACATGAATTATAGATTAATGCTTACATGTGGTATCAG
>PYAF01003244.1:286547-324036 GCA_007407185.1 Glycine tomentella | reverse complement strand
CATGAAATGAAATTTATGACATGAGCCAAGTGGGAGAATGTAAGATTTATTATTGTGGCTCATTTAAATAAATGTTATTTGATTTAATGAATAAAGGGCATAAAGATAATTGGTTACAAAGGGAAGTTATTAAAGGATAATTGTTAATAAAATAATTATCTTAAACGTATTAAAAAGATAACTGTTAATATATGCAGTTGTATTAAAAGATAACTGTTGATAGGTGCAGTTATATTAAACGTAGTGGTTCAGTTTTCTTATGAAGAGAAATATCTAGAAAACTGAATACCACCATTATCTGCCCATGAGAGTTGTATCCAATCCCTATCAAAGAAGATATAAGAAAAGAAAGGGTCCAGACTCTGAGAAAGCATTCTGCCATTAAAGGATTTTCCCCAAAGAATCTACGAAAGCATTCTACCAATAAAGATCTTCCGCAATTATGGACAAAGGTATGTTTATGTGAAACTCATGAATTCTAAAGATCCTTTTTCATGTTCTTGATGTAATTGTTATTGAACATGAATTATAGATTAATGCTTACAAGAAACGCTCCTCCATGTGTTGTGTGTGGGTGTGTGTGTGTGTGTGTGTTTTTTTTACCGAGTAATATAGAGAGGTACTTTTCTGGCTGTTAAAAAAAAATACAAAGGTACTCTAATACTATTGGTCAGATAAGACAATAATGATATACAATTTTGTTTAGTAACAACTACTTAACTAGTACCTAAATGTAAGAGATTTCCCCGGTAACAACATCATTCTTGTCCATTATTGAATAGTAACCTAGTATTTTATTGTTCAAGCCAGGCCGTCTAATATGAAGTTTCGATTTTTTACCTACACAGGTGAAGCAGTGATTCACACCACATGATATATTAATAAAATAATAGACGGTTCAGATTTGTCATCGGTTACTGGGTGATTCCATTTTTTTGAAAATGTATTTTTCATTTATTTTTTGTTTGAATAAAAAATTAATTTTCGACAGAACGAAGCTTTCAATGGTTGCTGGGTTTATTGCGGTGATCAGTTCCGTTGTTGCGGTGATGGATGTGGCGGCGTGACGATTAACGTAAATAAGAATCCAAGATCCTATTTTTTTGTGGTGGTACCACCCTGGTCCATGATTTGTTCGGTATCACTGTGATATGGAATGCATCCAAAGCTGTTTGGTTTTGGAAGAGGTTTGTTGTTGACAACTGGGTAAGTCACGTAGTGCCGACGCTGGCATAGGTGGAGCCTGTAGTGGTGATTCTGGACTGCAACATTGCCTTTATGGTACCAATCGGTAAATGCAAATTGAAACAGGTGAGTTCGATTTTATGTGTTGCTAAACATGTTAGTTATGTAAATTGACAATTGTTTGAATATGTTTTCAACTATTGGTGAAGTGATTATTATGTAGAATGTTAACTTTTAGTTAGCACAATATTGGTATTTGATTGCAGGTGTTTTGGGGATTTTGAAAATGAGTAATTTGAATGTAGTGTTTATTTGGATAGTAATATATGGTTCCTCGACTGGGGTAAATGGGTTTTTGTCCCTGGCTTTGTTGTTATTATAGTGAAGTTGTCGACTATATTCATTTTGTTCGAGGAAACGTCATGATAGGCAGTAGGCATGTGAGATGGTTGGGGGCTGTTTTGTTGAATCTGTAAGTTAGTAATGTATAAATGGTTGAAGTCACTTTGGATTTCTGTTGATCCTTGTTAAGTTATGTTTACGTTTTAGGTAGTAGATTGCAGAACCAGGGACTGAATTTATAAGATAGTTCAAATGACTGGGTTAGTTGTGTAAATTTTAAAATAAGGTTGGTTTATATGTAATATTGATATTAATTGTTAGTTGTATCCTGGTGTATCAATGGTGTTTTCCATCATGTTTGAATTTAGGAAGCTCATGAAAAATGTGTAATGTATGCATTGGATTTCTGTGATCCAATTTAAGAGTGATGCTGGTCAATCTAACCTAGAATTGTGATGTTGTAAGCTTTGGATTCTACGTTATTAGAGTAATTCAACCAAAGATTATTATGTGTTGGGTGATGGGAGCATCCAATGACATAGTCCTTTGTTTATAGTACTTCAGTAGATAGGGTTCAAAAGATCATTTTATATCTTTTGAACCTTTCATTGACTGGATTGATGCTTCAATCTATGACTTTTGTGGGTGAAGGCCACCAACAGGATTCTATTGAATTTAATTGTTTTTTTTTTGCCTTAAGCATTTTAGTCCTTCAGCTAATAACTCTTTAAATTAATGAAGCTTTGTTGAGGTGAGGTAGACGTGCGTTTCAAATCTTCAAATTTATTAGAAAACTGAATAGTTTTTGGAAGTCACAAATCTGAAAGAGGCAAATGTTATTGGCTAGTCTGACTAATGATATTAGAAGTTTTACTTATTTTGATATTTAAATTTAGATAATGAAGGAGACAAATTGAAGTTCATATAGATAAAGGAAATATGTTGATTATGATGAAATGCGTCATTTAAGGCCAAATGGCGCACTGACAGTAAAATAAGGTTGATTATATTATTCTAAGATCGTATTAACAACTCAGAAAACACAAAAGAGTCATCATTTTTTCAAGCAAGAAGACGCTAAGCCTTCTTTTATACACAGGATTTCACCAAAAAATAATCTTCTTATATAAAGGATTTGACCAAAAAAATAATATCTTGGATATCCTAAACTAGTATATTCATGATCGGGTTGAATTGGTTTAGGTTTGGTAAAAATAAAAAGAATTTTAAATTTATAACACATTAAGAATTGTCTTTATTAAGAGTTGCACTTTTTAGCCTCCACAAGTAAAAAGGGGTAATTGGACTGACCTCCTTTGAGGTTATGGATGATTGCATTGATACCTTTTTATTGAAAAATTACATGTACATTCATTATACCTGTATTGTATTTTGATGGTTACCATGTGTCTGGTTATTGAATAAAAACTTCATGTGTAATTTATATGCAAATCATGAGTGTCAAACTATATAAATAATAATGCATAAAATAAGAATAGTAGATGTTATTTTTAAATGAAGAAGAGAATAAGTGTAGTCAATGCTAAAGTTAAGGGATGTTAGGTTAATTATGTGTTAAAAATGATTTCATATAAGTGATGCTGGTGGTTGAAGTTATTTTGTTTGATGTCTCAATTTGAACGCTAAACCAATGTCACGATATTGTTGACAGTCTGAACCTACATATGCTAGGAGTCCATCCACTCCATCCAGTGCAAGGGGTGTTGCAACTGCAGGTAATGGAGCAACTTTTGTTGTAGAATTTGATACCTTAGGCCTCAGATATGCTACAACAAGTGCAGGAAACTTTTGTGAGGATCTTACCTCTTTTGAACATTATAAGAATACCAAATATACCAGAGGTCAACCTAAAAGATTATTTCTTTTAAATGCGTATTGGTCTAGCTATTTACTTAGTTTGATTATTGTTATTTATTTCATTATCAGTTTAATGGTTATGTTGTGTCATTGTAAAAACTTGTACACTGTCAAGCAAACTATCAGTGCACAATTTTTTTTAAATAATTATTTCGTTACCAAAGTTTTTTTTAAGAGAACACTAGCTAACTTTTTAGCTAAGAGGTTCATGATATTTCAGAGACATTCCGCTGGGTGCCGTTTGTTTCTTTAGAGAGATCAAACTCATTTGAACCATGGTCCTGCTACTTTGTTATGGGAATATGAAAAGTGTTCCTGTGTTGGACTTAGGCTCTCATACAATTGATAACATCATTACACAATCTGTTGTTAATTATATGCTCACAGAATGCGGTGAAGTTGAGTGCTTCCAAAGTGTTCCTGTATTGCAAGTGCCAAACCATATGACAATACACCTTCCACAATTTAAAATAGGACTGGTATAATCTGGTTTTGTGTACTTCAAAAAATTGTCATATGGTTCATTATACCAAAATAATTGTTGTTTTTGTATGCTATGGCTGTAGTTACTATAAGAAATTATGATCGTATAGTGAATTCCCTTTGTACTATGGGTGTGTTATGTTGAAAAACAAAGGTAGGAAGATACGTTTGCTAGTACTAAGACTATAAAGATATTGATAATAATATGGTCAGTTTTGGATGAAAAAACTGTTAGTTTACTGCATAATAATAAATTTGGTGAAAATTAGGTAAATGAAATGATTTTAAAAATAGCCATATACCAAAATTTGATAAATAGTCATTGGGCTAAGAGATTAAAGTCAAGTAAAGGAATATATTTATAAGCAACCAACTGTCTCACTTGCATGAACCAAACGATCCCAAAAGCTTCAACACCTGCAAGTTGGACAAGCAGTGGAAATTTGGTCCAACAACATCACCACTACTATGTAAAAGTAAGTCACAAAAATAAAATCAAATATTTTTGTGGGACATGATCTAATTAGAAAAAAAAGTAAAATCATTTCTAAACATTATGAAATGACTGTGGATGGAGTGCCAAGCTGGTTCCAATAGGCATTTGCATTAGCTATCAGTTGTTTTTTCCTCTCATTATGTTCTCCCATAAGCAATTGCATGACAATCTTCATACGCAGTAGCCTAGGATCAAACTGTAAAAGAATGTATTTTGAGATCATGTTACGTTAAGGGCAATCAGCCAATATGGAATAAATTAGGAACCAAATTATTGTTGTATTAACCTCTGCGGTGATATTATTAAATTTAGAGCATCTTCCATCATCATCAATGCATGACCCATGTTGTAGAGTTGTCACTGCAATTTATAAGTTATTAGTTATTTATTGATATTGTATTTTGTTAACCGATACATTACCACAACAAATTTGTCCACGTACTATTTTGCATGACATGGTATCCCAATCAGGTCATGAACTTCCCATTCTTGAATATTTGCTGTAGTCTTGAAGGAGACTTTGTCAGGGTACATAATTCCCATTATTGTAGATAAGGCTTGACACTATAGGACGAAATTAATGTTTTAATTAAAAATAAATTATTATGTCAATCAAAAAGCACGTTTAACCAAACTGTAAAGTAAATAATGCTTATTTAGCTTACCACTAGATGCATGTTGGCCTTTGTTTATTGATATTCACCTTCCTTTAAGTTGGAACGGAGATGGTATACCTTGTGTGTATTTATATATATATGACCATCAAAGAGAATTGGTTTTTGAAGTCCATTAATGGGACATAAATCTACAACAACAACATAATGGAGTTAACTGAAAGGGCCAAAATACCTTGATGGTGTAATTAATAAAGCAGTTATAGGCCAATACCAGTGAAAGTTCGTCATATATGTGCATCCATTGGTCAACATACTTAACCAATAATTGGCACATGGTCTTTCCATCCAAGATGTCCTTTTGTTAATGTCAATGGTTAGGAGACACAAATTGTACATTAGCATAATTTATTGGAATTAAGCAGAAAGGTTTGGCGTAATATAATGCAAAAAATGGACTCATGCACCAGACTGTTCCCTTTGTCTTTGATGACTGCTTTTTGGTAATGACCAAGGACATAAAATGCACTATCTGTTTCAAAAGCATAATGATGTCAGCTTTTATCAGACATTGTGTACATTGAAAGTGTAAAACAAAAAATAATGGTTGGTCACCTACTACATACCGAGGGTCTTATTGGCTTCAATGGAGATAGACTATGAAAATCAATCCTGCATAAAATCTCAATGCCTATAACGACGAGGATATCATTGTAAATAAATATTTTGAACAAATAGAATAGTGTGTCAGCTATGCCTTTGCCATGTCAATAAAATGGTTATGAACAAAAAGTTTGCCCCATACATAAACATACTGCATTATCGTATAAATAGCGTAAATTTTTTTTACTATGAATAACACAAGCTGATAGCTTACAAGGACAATTTAGCTTACTATTTATCCATTGTCGCGTTAAAGACATATGCACACACACGAATTTCATCTTTTGTCAGTTGCATGTTCTTTGTGGGATAAAAAACAGACATGATATCCTAATAAAGAACACACATAAGTTTTCAGGTTTTCCAACAACATTAAAATTATGATATGCACACCACAATAATGTTATGTACTAACCCCTGGGACGTATTCAATGTATTGTAGTACTGCCTCTGAGCGAATCCAATCCCTCTTGTTGTCCATTGCCTCCATTGGTGACTTCTTGTTAAGTGTTTCATTGTTGGTTTGCCCCACAATAGACAAACAGTGTCGGTTTGCAGTTTTTTCATTGGTTTCAGTTAAAGGGGACTGGAATCAAAGTTTCCTTCTCAAGTTCCCCATTTTGTGAATGTCGCACTCACTCATTTCACCCATTACAACTTCCTATATGAATCATTTGCAAACATTTTTCACTTATTTGTGTGATTCAGTTGTGTCAATAAAAAACAATTATAGTAGTAGTGTTTACGATAGTATAACATAACCCATGGTCATTAGTAGAAACCACATTTGATCTTTTGTCAGTTGTACACGTGCTAGTGTTGTGTTGGTTTTCCGAACCCATGTTTGGAGTGACAAAATCGTCTGTTGTGGAATTATACTTGTCATTCGGTGTTGTGCTCCATGAGCGTAAATCGTTTATCACAAATCGTATCATGAACTTCAGCAGGACAGTGTTGCTTTCGTCTAATTTATGCACTTTAGTCTGAAGTTTTTTCAGCTTCAGAACCTCAGCCTGTAGATCCTGATGAAAGTCATAACAAAAGTTTTTACCTGGCCATGATACGTTAAAATTTTTCACAAGCATTAAACTATTAACAAACCATAAACGTTGAAGTAGATGAAAAAACCTGAATGCTTTTGAACATATTTGTCAATGTTTTCTGAGTTGCTAGGGGTGTGTCTGAACACATTAAACATTTTTCAGTATTGGGTTTGAGGTAAGCCTACACACGTTAATGAACCCATATAAGGTTTAGGATTAGCATCTTATATTTGTCATCTCACAAAAGGTGAAGGTTTACAATATAAATACTCACAGATGAAGCATTTAACACAATGTTACCATCCTCTTGTATGCCATCACTATCTCTTCACGAACACTGTGTATTACATTGGAAAAAAAATCAAATTAGTTTCATAGTTTACCAATGGTTGAATCAACAATTGATAGTCATTGCCCGTAATCTTACCCGGTCGTACCAATTGAATATGGCTCTGCATGGCTGCTTCTTGTAGTGTTTCCACCTTTATCCATGCTGTGTGTTGTTAGAAGAAAGGTTGGTTAGCCTAAATGAAATGAAGTTATGTGTACAGGATTGTAGATCAATATTTGTCGTTGTAATCCTTGGAATGGGTTGTGTATCCTCGACTTAAGTGAAGCAATTTAGGCTGCAGCATTCGTGCATTTGTGTACTGACCATGGGCGCATGGGGAACCAATGAAAGTTGCATTTGGACGCATGGGGATTCAATCTATACTAAATCAATGGTTCCCACTTTTCAAAAAATTTGGTCACTTGTCCCTAAAATGCACTAACTTGAGATGGACGTGTTTGTTTACTGGGTTGATTTATTTTTGTTGCATATGTCCATATTTTCTTATAATATTATATATATGAAAATTGAAGTTCACCAGTCATGATTACAGTTAAGGCCACAATTGTTTTGGGATTGGATTATTTTGTTTGAATGTATGGTTCCCATTTGCTAATTAATTTGACCCGTATCGTAAATATATGACTTGAGATGGATGTGTGACCTGGGATTGGATTAATTTGCCGCCATATGGCCATATCACATTATAATAAACTATATATGGAAATTGAAGTTCAACAGTAATGATTACACCTTACACCTAAGCCCACAAATGTTTTTCTCTAAAGGTAGGGTACTTGACGTCAATTTTACTTTATAAGTTTAATTAACCAATTTGATACATAAGTCACATTGGATTTATTTGGTACATTTTTTAAACTTGGAAACGACTTCAATTTATTAAATATTATAATTAGTTTTATATTTGGGGGAACAATTGTTTAAAATTACTCACTTCACTTCCATACGTTTGAATTTTTTACAAGGTAGATTGACCCTGGCCTTGAACTAGTATATGACCATTAAGTAGTGTAACATAAAATTGGAAATCATTAAATCTGGACGTATTAATTGTGCAGTTTTAAAAAATTATGATGCTTGTAATTGTTGATAATAAAGGCCATGACAACTTTATGAATAAAATTTAATACAGTGTAATGTTTACAAATTTTATTGAAAGATATATAAGTCTCAATAAAAGACTTATGTTAATGTTTAATGTGTGTTAGCTGTTCCTGACGTTCGTAAATTTTTTTTGGTATTTATTATGAATTTTTTAATGAAAATAAAGGTTACTGTAATTGATTTGTAATGTATTAAATATATTAGCAGTTCAGTATATAATATATTTTTTCACGTAAGTTTGACATCATGGACCCTCCATTCATCAGCTAATACTATATATGTTTACGATAAACCAAAAAATATAACCACTTAATAGCCAGTCAACGCATAGCTTTCCATAACCATTAAATACCAAAAAATATAAATTATCATATCATGCGAAGAATTTGTACGTGCACTAGCTTCATCAAGATTTTCAAAAATGTTATGGTCTACCATAACATCCACATGATGGAATTAGGGTCTACCCTAACACAAAAGTGAATAAAGAAAGATGCAATGCTACTTATATAACAAAACATAGACACGATCCATTCAAATTACTACAGGTTGGTAAGCAACCGTCTTCCAGAAGACTTCAACCCTTTTTTGTATTTCCTTCCAAAATTCATTGTGTGCATATGATAACAATTCAATAGCCAATTTCATGCAAACAACCCTTTTCATTGACCTGGTGGTAAAAAAATTTAACTGAATTTATATTTGGAAACATACCATATGAAATATGTGATATAAAATAATGATGATTAATGTCACTGACTGACCAGGCATACAACATAGGGCGTGAAGCAGTACTCCATACTCATCCATTTCATTACCCATATGCCAGAGTTTTTGCTGAAAATCATAACACCAAATACAATAATTTAAACACATTACATTGCACAAATGTGATTGGTTTAGTGAAACACATGTTTAACGTATTTACCTATGACCATAATTAGGAATCGCCTTAACCTCTTTCAGTTCCCAACTTGCTTCATGAAATGTAGTTTTAAATAATTAACAAGGTAGGTGTCAGTGTCCACAATTTGGGCTATAACTTTAGACTAGATTCCAAATAACTAAGTTGTATTTAAACTACACATGATCTTAAAAGTATTGGCAAACAAAAAGTATTAAAACCCATACCATGTTCCTCAACACTTCTGTCCTACTGTCGACGACATGAGGATCCATGAAAGAATCAAAGTAGTATATGATTTTGTCATTAATGGACATGACACCAAGATACCAATGGTCACAATTTAGGTCTTGCACTGTCAGGTATATCTGACAACAAAGCAATAAGTTATGTTGTCATCATCCTTATTTTTTGCCAACTTACAATAATAATATTAAAGGCCATAATCATTTGACACTAACATATTGAAGTTCTTCATAAGGCTCCATCCAGGCTTTACAGTATGTGTCGACAAGATTACTAATTGTTGCCCCTTCATTGACATCCCTCATTTTGCATATAAAACTAATTAACCAATAATTTTTACCGCATATTTTTATAGCAATATTTTAAGACACAATGACCTTACAGTAAATTGTGGAGGAAGACTCCACACTGTCTAATGGCTAACATACTTCTGCAACCAAGTTGCCTTTGTAGCCATCCAATTGATAACCTAATCGCGAAGCCATTCTAAGTACGTCATATGTAAAACAAAAAATGCAATATAATAATATCATAAAATGTAAGGCATTGCTTCATAAAATATCAAATGTACATCCTTGGTGGCACTCTTTCCAGGACACATGCAATTGAAATCCTTTCTCTTTCCAATTGTATCATCAATTTTTAAAATCATCTCACTGCAACATCAAAAATTAAATTCATTGATTATGACATTAAGACATTTATGGTATACCATCACTTACTTAGGATTAGCATCTGGATGCCACAAATAACAACAAATTTTGACTTCGTCTTGGCTTAGACCCATGTCCGTTGTTAGCCTAAATTTGCATTTTATATGCTGCATCAACCACCATTAAAAAACGTATTTAAGAAAATATACATATAATTCTGTTAATTTTCAAATGACAGTTTTGATATTAACATATATATATATATATATGCACTTACTGGTGGCATAGTGTAGTTCTTGGCACCGCTATTGTAAGTAACGTCCCCCTCAGCATTTTCCCTGGATTTATCCAAATGGCCAACTGATTTCTTTTTATTGTTGATACTACCATATGTTTCGTCTTTAATCTTTGTTATCATGTTTTTCGAAGCACCTATCTGAAACCTCTTACGCTTGCCGACAGTCAACCCAAAACACTTATCAGCCTTAATGACCTTCGGTGGCTGAGGTAACATCGATGATGAATATTTACATTTGGTGTCACCAATGTTAGTTGATGATGTGAGGGTTTTTTCCTACACCAATGACAAAATAAGCAGTATTAAAAGTATAAAAGTTTTAATGGTTATGTAATTGTGGACAAATGTGTAACAAAATGCAATATTGTAGATATACATTTGTCAGCCTTGGTGGTCCAAATATAGACTTGTTTTGAATTGGAGACATCCCAAATGGGGTCTTCATGTTCAACCTTGACTTACACAAATTATGCTTCATGTTTAGCAAATGTGCCTTTGTGATTGTGTTATCAATATTAACATTGTCATTGCCACCCTCCATTTCATCCTCATCGGAGGATACATCAAGCATGACACTAGACGTCTGAGGGATACATTGAACATTCCCAGTAATGATAGTTGTTGGGTCATTTTTCAAAAAGTGATGAGAACTACAAACTCCTTTAATAGTACCTCCCTTATTGATGCCAACAACTCTACTGTCAGAACGCAAGTTCCTCTGTTGCGTAGTGTCCTTTTTTGTTGTTGATTCCAACAACAAAGTCATCTGTTCATATTGACGACAAAGGTGTTGATAGTGTGTTTCCATCCTTTGTCCACGTGCATCCATAGTCTATAAGTATGACAAATATGTATAAGCACCATAAAACCTGTAGTTGCACAATACTACCATGTATTGGAAAAGTTAGGATTTTGCAGAGTATTTACCTCCAACCTCTGACTGAGATTGTCTATCTTAGTGTTTAAATGTTGTAAAAGAACTTTATCATCGTTGATTTTTAGTTTCTACATACAAAATTTGACAGCATCTTAACAAAGGTTCATCATATGCATCACTAAATGAGCATCAACAACTTAAATTGTACCTTGTCGTCAATCACAAAATCAACAATAGTTGCTCCCCCCACATTAACCTCAGCATCTACTTCACAAGACCTGTGTGTCAAGAAAGTTAAATATCAGTAATATGATGGTGCATCAGTTCTCAGACCATAAATTTACCATACAAAGCAACCTCAATAAAACATGGGTGTTGACCTTGGTTCCTGCAATGGGATAGCATTGGTATCAACATGTTTTAAATGACATAAATTTTTGTCTACTACCATAGGGGTGACCGCCAAAAAACCATTCGTTACCAACAAAGTGGCTCCGCCATTCTCATATCAGGCACCACACTTCTGAAACTATGTAACTTATTTCATACCCGTCGACGGTAAAATAATAAGAATATTAATAACAATAATAATCATAATAATAATATAATAGTAGTATATAATAATAATATCATTTTCGAATAATCTTTTCTAATATATTTTGTCAGTCGAAGGTATTTTATTTGTTTTATTATTTATATAATTTTACAAATGAAATCATTGCTAGTGTTGATGTTCATTTGTGATCCATTTTTGTGGGTCAATTATCCGTTCATATGCAACGGCTTCTCAGTCTAGAAAAGCATGTTATGTCCCGTCCTACTGCAATGGTGTTTCATAATCATTATAGAGATACAACAAATGTCCCATCAACTATTAACCTACATAATTTGAATTTAAAATTTGTTATGTGTTTGTTCGCTAGTATAGTACAACCCAATCCTTTGTAATATTGCAACCATTTTGAAAATGTCATTGACTGGCTTGTTTTGAACATTGCTGGTATTCATAGTTATAATTTCATGAGTGATGTCAATGTAATCAAAGTAATAGTAATATAATAATTAAATTTTAAAAAACACATGAATATAACAAACACGAGCATTATTGTAAATATTTTATTGTTTACCTTTCAGTCTTTTTACATTTTTTCAATAGTACATTTAACTATTGTCTTTGAGTAAAACCTGATACTGTTAAGACTCCATTTTCACGTGAATAGAAATAAATGAGTTCAATCTTAATCGTGAAATTGTAAACTGAATCAATAGTTTGACATTTGACATTGTCGTAAACATTTGCACTATTTAATTTGGAAAGGGCAATTGAAACAATTAGATATCAGTTTTTCAAAAATAAATAAATTGGAACATATAACTTAAAAGCCTTATATGACCGTAATATATTTTATCCACTACTATGTTTCATAAAATAAATTTTATGTTTAAAAAAAGGATTCATACCATAGTTTAAAAATCAATCTAAAGTTTATTGAACCCCATTCAAAAGTTTCATGGTAATGGTAAAACATTATTCCAAATTTTTAAACCACTGTTTAAAAAAATGCTTCGGGATAACAATTTCACTTACAATTCAATCGTAATTATGGTCACTTCTAAAATATTTGATGAAGTAAAAATAAAAATTTGTCACATAACATATTCATCAATGAATCAAAATATCAAGTTAACTCAAATTCAATTAAAAAATTAAAATTACACAAGTAACAAAAGTCGTTACAAAATTCCCATTTGTAGTGCATATAAGTAACCCGGTCGGGGTCAACCTTTGTTTCCGGGTCAACGCTAATATTCCTCAAATAATATTATGTATATAGTTATATTTAATTATTGACCCACCCATTGGTTACGCTTATACTATCAATAATATGAGGTTTATCGCTAAGCATGGTCAATCTGTCATATATTTGAAAGAACATACCGTATACGGTAAAGGTGGTTTTGTGGTCATCAGTCTTGGTAACTGGTTGTGTCTTTCGTAATTGTTGAAAATTACAACAATATTTCATACATAAAGTGACATTTCATGTTATTTTGGTTAATGTTGTCTTATTGAATAATTACATGTTAATAAAGCCAAACCAAAAGTCAATATATACTAATTATGATATAATGACATTTGATAATTAGGTGAACAAT
Organism: Glycine tomentella; assembly: GCA_007407185.1. Classification (NCBI taxonomy): domain Eukaryota; kingdom Viridiplantae; phylum Streptophyta; class Magnoliopsida; order Fabales; family Fabaceae; genus Glycine; species Glycine tomentella. Next base: position 310,741 of record PYAF01003244.1, on the reverse strand, counting down.
TGAAAAATTTTAGAGAACCATGTATTGAGCAAGATCGTTTCTATTATGTTAACAATGACCAACATTAGTCATATTATATAGTTTAGTGTCAACACCTTCCCTGACCATCACCTTATATATAGTAACCATTACCCTAACCCTAACCTTAGCCCTAGCCATGCCACTATCACTACTCCATAACCATTTATCTAAAACGGTTCATTATATGGTTAGACCTAACCGTGAACATTAGTGTAACTATTGTATTTATAGATAGTCACGCAGTTATGATTTACTTTAAAAAAATTAGAAAATTACTTACTTTAAATAAGGACATGCGCCGTACAAATAACATATAAGTGAAGTAATATATGTCATCATATTATACAATAACAAGCTGACAATAATGACGGTGTGCACATGCACCCCCTTACTTTAAAAAATGACATATAATTATCTAATATTTTTGTATTTTGCCCCCCTTATTTTATATTTGAACCCACTATTATCAATTGTCCCCACTGAGACAGGGTCTAGATCTGTGACTAGCATGCACCATGAGTACTAATCAACCAAAATTATAAATTTGGATTCCTACAAATTACTTGCAAGTATATATTAATGTTTCCAATGACTAATCTATAAATTTAATTCATCGTGCATAATAAAATATTTTGTAATCATAATTTTTTTTCATCTACAAATTTTTAGTGAATGCTCAGAAATTAAATTATTCCAACTTAATTTCATTCTTACCTACAATAGCAACATTTAAAACTCACTAAAAAAATATTATGAAATTTGCCAATTTTATATTAAGAATATACCGTTAACAAATAAAATTAAAAATAGCAATGGGCCATAGCCACGGAACACTTGGATAGCAGATACAATGGTGTTATAATCAATTGATTTTTGGCATAGTTTATAACGATTGGGCCCTGTAAAATTACATGTGTACTTAATCCAAGTGACAATTATGTTGACCACTATACACGTACACAAGGTGTTCCAAACCCAACAAAATTACATGTGTACTTAATCCAAGTGACAATTATGTTCAGTTCCATCATTTATGACAATTATGTTGACCACTTTTTTGCACATGCCGCGTTATTGGGCCCTGTAAGCAAGGCAATAAGTTTATTATATTCATAGGAAAAGTCAAGCCCTGTGCTTACTCAGTCTTTACATTCATTCTACCGTAAATGCCATTTATTACACAATTAATATTACACTGCATTATCAGCACTGTTTTCATATTCTTCAAATCCACAACAACCCACACAGTACAATACAAACCAACTTACTCAGCACTTAACACCCATTGGAAACACACCGTCAAGGGTATAGGGAGGTTGTAGAAAACAAAGGTGACGAAACAGAGGGTGAAGATCAACGACTACATCACAAACCTGCACTGTTTTGGGTTAGTATGTTCAAACTATTGCACTGGTCTTAGAATAATGGTAGATATATCCAAACTACTGCACGGGTTAGTATGTGTTAATACTTTTTTTCGTAACCAATTTTCATTGGAACCTTAGTGTGCTTCAATACATTAACATTTTTTTATCAATTTTTATGTGTTCTAAAACGCATCCAGCAAACCCATTATGTTAAGCATAAAGACATTTATATGTGGTGTAAATAATATTTTATAACAGGATATTAAATTCCAACTTTGTCGATGGTCTTCCATTAACATTATCTGACTACTGGTTCATATAGTAATGATTGAAAACATTTTTTCTTTCATTAAATTTGATGTCAAGTTATCTGTTAATGACGACATATGATGATGTTTATAATTTGCATTCCAAGTCAATGGTTCTTTAATTGGCCAACACACACTTTGCAATTTTACCCATTTTTTTGGTGTAGTTTTCCCAGGAAAAATGTCTGCAAGTACCGTTAATCTTAAGGACATGGCCTTACACATGATGCAGATTCATAGGAAATCTAAATACTGCCTTTATATTATGCACGTTAAGGGCATGGTATATTATTTCTTGATGTATCATACATTATTCATTTTTATTGTTGTCTTGCATCTTAACACATTGAAAGTAATGTTTTAAAAATTGAAATGTAGCCTTACGCGGAACTCCCAAAAGCCTTTGTTTTAGCTTTTAAACAAGAATTGGGTGAGATATGGCATTTGTTAGATTGCCATGGTAAAGGTCACTCTATCAAATTCAATCAGTTCTTCGACAATCCTTTAATTGTTGATGGGTGGATTGCAATAAGGGAGTACTACGTTCTTGAAGGAGACCATCACATTACATTAACATTCTATGGCGAATCTCTGTTTTTAATAACTGTTTTCAAAAGCAGTTCACAGCCACATTCATTTCCACCTTGGCACTCTCTTTACAAATCCAACCCTAACTCGGTCATTTTTTGCCTACTGTTAAACAATCACAACGTGACTTCCACTACCTTGGTAACCTTTTATATACTACATACTTTGACAGACTTGTATTTTTCAATGATTTGCATGTAAATATCAAATTCTAACCATCGACAACGTGTGTTGCAGGATCTGCCAAGTGCCATGTACGACTTTTTGAATGATGGAGGATTCACCAAAATTGTTTTTCACAGGAGCAAAACATGCAAAATTACGTTCAACCATTCGCGCAAACATGCTAAAATTGGTGTCCGATGGAAATCATTTGTTACGGAAAACAATTTGAAATCACACGTGGATTTTGTGATGGAGTTTCCTAATTCCAGCAACAACCATGTGTTTTGGTTCCTCGGTTATTGAATTAGTGTCGAGTGTTAACTACACAAACATTGAACATTTTGTTATGCTAACTATGTGATGGAGTCTGGGGTACGCGAATGTAAATTTTATATATTTGTACGAAACAAATTATGCCCGTTGGATCGAAAGGATTAGATGAAAATCGAAATGGGAAATCGACTATGCAACAACGTGTCACCTACTACTTTTTAAGTTATTTATATTTAGCCCTATACATGTCCATCATACCAATAGCGTGTGAGCTACTACTTTTCTAAAGTGTTTTAATTAAATGTATAGGAACATAATATAAATATTATATCATATGTTCACTTTATTAGTTTTTATTTAATTAACCAACTACTATGAAGAAAATTTTATAAAAAAATAAATTTTGAGAGATAATGATGTATGTTGAGCGGACAGGGTATATGATACCTTTTTATGTTGTACAACCATCATTATGATATATGCATATCACTTATTTAGTCCTCTGATTGTATGATGCGTGTAATTACCATACATAATGTAAAGATGCGTTTGTTGATGACGTTTGATGATGTCATTTTGTTTATTGCTTCCAAATTCATTAGTCTAATTAATTGTTGCGCTTAACGACCATAAATGAATGTTAACGAATCAGATGCATACGGGGAGTTACACCCTATATGACATTTACTCTAAGGTAAATTTGTCATATCATTATAGAATTGAACATTATTATTAACTTATAAATTTAGTTTAAAATGACAGTCAATGTTTGTTAAATAATGTTTCAACTCTACATATTTTTGTATTTAAAACACATTTAATTTGTGTAAATTGACAAGGGAAACCTTAAAATTCTAGCAAAACAATTTATACAACAATGATACAATAAATAAAATTATTAGCAGCATAAAATTAGTGCACGATTAAAATATTTACGAGGGTGCGATGGGGTGGGAGAAACAGTGTCATGGTGGGCTGGGAGGTGCGGTGCTACACATAAAATTGTAGGGGACAGCTGTAGCGAAAAAGGCTACATAGCTTGTCAGGAACATATGACATTGCCTACTTATAGCCTGGCTTCACTAGGTTTATTTATTAAAAATACCAAATTTGACCTTATTAAAGAGTTTTTTCAATTGAAAATGTCATACTTTAGGCTTTCAAAACAACTAACTCAACCTTAATATTGAGCTTGTCAAAACTATAACTTAAAAAATCATATTTCATAATTTTTAATTTATATGATAAATACCCTCCATTTTGTTTTTTTACTATCCGTTATGTTTTTTTGATTTAATCTTGCTTTCAATACAGTCTTTCAGACCTAGCAAAGGCTTTAGGCTTTAGGCTTTAGGCAGGTTAGACTCAGACCTTAATAAATTATGTTTAACAGGTAAGCTTAGGCTTAGTCATTGTCATACAGGTCAAAGTCAACTCTGCCAAACCTTTGCTCAGCTGGTAATTCAACTAAATAGTCAACAAAGAAATCAAAAATAATGAGAAAAAAAATTGGTAATTCAACTAAATATTCATATATCATAATAAAATACTTACCTATCATATCAAAATTCGTAAAAGGTAACTGACACACGAAAAAAACAAAACACTTAAATCAATTTAATGACAATAATTTAAATAAACTGCTTATATATTTAATAGCTTTCCCCATGCTTTTTTATTATTAGTTTATAATCAATTTTCATTTCATGAAACTAACATTACCCATTTCTTGTTATTTATCTTGAACATGTTGTGCCTCTAATATTATTCTTTTATTTACCATCAAAATAATATATTATATAAATGATTGTATTACTCTTATATATTTCATTCCATAGGTGATTAAAAAAACTATTATTGAATTAACATAATTTTGTTAAGCAAATTACATAATCTTTATCATTATTATGCTTATAATAATGTGAAATAAACATATACGCATGTGCACACTAAGGTTCAAATATCACAATAAGTATAATTATTATGCCATATTTTTGTTATACATATTGTCGTAATTGACCAAATATGTGATGTATATAATGAACTTAATCTAACTAGGGTACTTTTCTGTACATAGTGATGTTTTAGAATATCTTTCATTGGAAACTGAATAGATTTGCCATGGAAAAACTTCATTGAGAAGATTAATAATTATTATGTAAAAACTATAAATTTTTTTAACTCAAACCACCTCCCTGTTAGATATTTTGTATATTTGATTTGTCTTTCTACTCACCCGTGACCGACCGGACTCTGCACACTCAACTGTGACATTTACATGTTGTCTTTTCCATTTGAAAATGGCACTAGTTTAAAATTTTCCACATCATTTACTCACTCATCTCCCATTCTCCCATTGTTGTTCTGTTGTGTTTTTGTCTGTCCAGTAAGGTCATGCTTGTACACCTTTGTGGGAGGTTACAACATCCTTATTTCCACGCTGCACGCGTCTCATTTGGACCATCAGAAAAGCCTTACTGTGAGTTATTTGTCCTTTTTCTAAGTTTATACACGATTTATATATTGTATGTTGTTTGCATTTTGGCTCCCACTCCACAACAATGTCCAACAAAAAATATTAAAAGCAACATGCCGACATTTTAAAATGATTATTTAAAATAATGGAGTTTAACTTTCGTGTAGTTCGTTTAAAGCGTAACTATCTTCAGTGGCTAAACTTAAGCATTATGTTATTGGTTGGGATTAACATTGATGTACATATTTTAACTTTCTTGTCTTAGTAACATATGTGTGTTGTAGCTTTTCCATTACATGTCTGAATCAAGGGCTACATCTTCTTCCGTCGTTGGTGTTAGTAGAGTTCGAGTGCAAAACCTAAAAATCTACTGTCAATGTGGACAACTTGCGAAAATTAAATGTAGTGGAACAACAGATAATCCGAGGAGGTTGTTTTATAGTTGTAGGTTGGGTTCTTGTGGTTTTTTTGATTGGGTTCAGAAGGACATTGAAGATGACTATTGTAAGATGATGACGGAGTTTAACGACTTAAAGACAGAAATTGGCACGCTAATTACCAACATGAAAGTGTTAGAAGCCAACTATAATTGGCTAAAACACACGGTTTCAACCTTGTTTATTGTTATTCTACTTGTGGCCAGTATGAAGTTTACTTAACTAATGACCCAATGCCAATGGCTAGGGTTGTTATTTTGTCTTCCATATCTCCAGTCATGGGATGTTAAACTGTTGATGAACTCTTTCTAATTAACTTGTGATAGGGTGTTGTGTAAGCGATTATCCGGTATTTCAAACGAATGGAGGATTATTTAGTGTTTCACTGCAGTTATTATGTATAGATAATCATAGGGTGTTGTGTGAATACGGTTATCCTATAAGGTAACATTACAAGAGTTTAAAGAAAGAAATTATGGATATTTTATAATTATATAGGAGGTGTACTGTCACTGTTCTTATTTGATGGAATAAGATGGACGGAGCGTATCAGCGTATGATGCATAACAAATATCCGCATTGGATTCAAATTTTAAGGTGGATTAGTAATTGGAAACGTGTTGTTGCAGTATTTTGACTTTATCTTTTGGCAGCGCAAAGGATGCATGGTGATAGTGGGATGTGACCTCCACTGAAGTACTTAACCGAAAATATTCATTAATTTTTTTGTCTTCATAAATTAAATGGTTAATTTTTAAAAAATACACATCTCTAATATTAACAGATGCTAAATTATTATCATACCTACCAGACTTTACCCATGTACAAATCTTGTGTAGTTTATGAATAATTGTACCACACATCATCAATTTAATTGTACTAAATGATGTAAATAATTTTGAAAAATGTTATTTGTACAATAACTTATAAAAGAAATTAAATAACTAAAAAATGAAGATTAATCAGTTTTTCAACGAAATAACATAACTTAAAGAATAATTATAAAATTTGACAATCAACTTATATGGGTCACACTTAAGGATATATTTGGTTTAGAAACAAAAGTGAAATAGAAAAAAGAATAAATTGAGATTATGTTTCGGATTATTTAATAGAAAAAGCTAAATAAAATAGGATAAAAGGAAAAAAATGTAAATGTTAATTGATTTGAACATCCTTAATAAAAAAAATATAATTTCATCATTAATACAAAAATATAATTTTGTGCTTCCGCAAAAACATGACAATTTTAAAAAATGGTAACCCTAGTAGTATATTTGAATCCTTTTTTTCCCATAGCAATAAGCTACATTAAGCTGAAAGATGAAAAAAATAATTGTGTTTATAACGGTGTTTGTTAAAATTATTTTGGATCTAACACCAAAACTAAAATGAACAATACTTAATATTTCTTTTTCATATAGTATCGGTAATATAGTTTTTTTTTTTAATAAAACCTTACACTTTTTCAATTTTCATACATATAAATTTACATAAATAAATTGAAATGCGTAATAATATAAAATAAAATTATAGATAATAATAATTAATTAAACACCACAACATCAAACTAAATAAAATTAAGATATGTCTTTAAGGAAATTGAATCGGACACTTAAGAAACATTCTTTTATACATATATATATATATATATATACACTATTATTTAATCTACAGAGACAAGTTACACTTTACCTATTCAACTTACACTTTACCTGTTCAACTAAGTTAATTATTTTTCAAAATTAGAATGAATTAGGTAATTTCAACTTATAAATTATAAATACGAACAAAGAGATAATAGTAAAATATAAAATTATAGACATATTAAATGTTTCATTATCATATTTGGAAAAAAAAAGGTAAAGATTCAATTTTATGTCTAATAATTTTTTCTCTAATAATTTTTTTTGTAATAATATTTTCTATTTTTGGGGTATAATTTCAGCATTGAAAAATATCATAATATAGTATAGTATAGTGCCACAAAATAAGGAGTTGTGAACAAACCTGTTGCCCAGCAAAAGTTTTTATATTTTTGGGTCTTCATCCCATTAAACAAAAAAACAAAAATTTGAGCATTTATTTTATTTTAAAACTAGCGACCCCATCCCCCCAAAAGACGTGCCCTTCTGGATTCTTCCGGAAGCTTTATACTGACATTTCTTTCTTCAACCCTTACACTTTTCAACTCTATCTTCTCGACTCCCCCACAGCTCTCTCTTATCGATCTCACTCCCGCTTAGCTCTCTATTCTCGTCACTGTCCTCTCACCGTAGAAGACTCACCATAATCCACCGACGACCCACCATCGTCCACCAACGACGCACCCTCATCACCCCAACTCCAGTACCCAACATCAGGTTACAAATATTCCTATATTTAGATCACCTTGACATGTAAGCAATTTGTTATTTGAAAATTGATGTGTTAACTTGTTTTGCCTTTAGGAAATGTGTAACATTGTAACGATAGTTGATGGTCATCTTTGTCCAACATTCTTTTTTGTGTTTGTTATAAAATGTTGATGTAGTCATGTCTTATGGTTGAGACTAGTATGAGTTTTAAGGTTCTTCACATATTAATGTTCAGCCAAATATAATAAAACGTTTTGTTTCCTCTATAAATTATGGAGTGTGAATACTGAATAACAAACATGAAAGTTAACAGATTGATTTAAGCATACGGATCTTGGCATATAAAATAATTGTGTAAAAAAATGAATACAATTATCATAATAATATACACTAGTTTATAAAATGTTGGTGTTGAACATTAAGATTGGTTTCAGTGAGTCAATGAAATGAAACTAAACATATATGTAATAATTTAAGAGAGGATTAAATGTGTAAGGTGATTTATTTTGATCTATCTACGATTCTGGTAAGTGCTATCTGTCGTAAAACATATAAATTATTACATTTTATGACACAATTTTTGAAGGACTAATAATAGCATACAATATTCGTTGAAGGTAGAATGTGGAATAAGTCCTATAATGATGATGGGCAATATCAGGTCATGAAAAATAATTTTATACATTCCAATTTCCATGGTAGACTGGTAGACTCTAAGCTAATTTGTTTTAGATTTCTGACAATCATTAACCCTTTCATTAATTTGTTTTAGATTTTAATACTTTTATCAGTTTTGTGGTTTAAAACATTCAGTTCTGCAATTTTTTTCTTAATTTGGACGTTGTGCTTCTTCCCTGCCGTCAGTGTTTTCCCTATCAAGTTACATTCTCTAATGTGACCTCCAAATTCAATTTGATTAAATCCGTCGTGCACATTATCTGTGTAACAATATTTTTTATGTTTTACCCTTGCATATGGTTTATGTTGTTAATTTGTCTGAATGTTACTTGTGTCAATGCCTGCTAGGTAAACCATGAAGTTTTTATGCAACTATAAACTTGCATTTGGTACAAATGTATGACAATACTAGGAAACACCTTGTGCTGCATGTTTCTTTGTACAACATAGGTGCTGCATCTTTATTGTGTGTCAAGTGTCAATCTATTTTCAATAATTTAATCATTTGTTCAAACATTGTTTTCATGGGTAATATTTATTTATGGTTTTCGTACTTTTAATTTAGGGCTGACTCTAGTTTTCCATATTGTGGTCTTTGTGGAGTACTTTATTTTGTTCAATTTTCAACCCTTACAAAATGATAAACTGGTATATAACGGGGTAATGTATGTTGTAATTGTTGACTCCTTGTCATGCATTACTGTTTGTATATGATTTGCAAATTTTTTTTGTGCTGTTTATTTAGCTGAAATGTCTGGAATTACTGAAACTGATAAGGAAATAGCATTACAAATGAAGTCCAGACAAGCAAAACCTGAATACAGCATTGTTGTTATGCATATTAAGGACGTGGTTGGCATTTGTTTATGTTTTATACATTATAGGTTTTAATTAATTTGTCGCATGTCCAACATTCATGATAATGTTTTAAAACTTCATATGTTGCCTTACGCAGAACTACGGAAAAGCTATATTTTAGCTTTTAGAAAATACTTGGATGACACATGACATTTGATAGATTGCCATGGAAAATGTCATGTGAAATACAACCAGTCGGTGGAGAAGCCATTAATTGTTGAGGGATGGACTAAAATAAGAGAGTACTACGGTCTTGAAGGAGACCATCAGGTGACATTAACCCTACATGCCAGATCGTTGTTTTATGTAACTGTTTACAAAAGACATTATCTGCCAAGATCATTTCCACATTGGCACACTATGTACAAATCAAACCCCAACTCTGTCATATTTCGCATCATTTTGACTAAGCAGAAACTCAGAAATAGCAATTTGGTAAGGTTTAACCGTTGGATTGTATAAACTAATCATTACATAGATTGCTATCAATATATGAAATTGTAACAACTAACAATGTGTGTTGCAGGATCTGCCAACTACGATGTATGATATTACGTTGTCGACATGCACCAAAACAATTTAACTAGGTTAATTCTGTAGCACAGGATTAACCTAGGTCGACTCAGAGACATAATCAATATGGTTTTAGCTTCAATTCACTAATAACAGTAAGGGGGGAATTTTATCGAACAGTTTGTGTGCGTAAGTAAAACTTGCAAAAAAGTAAACTAAAATTAAAGAGCAACACAAAAACTAACAAAATTCAAAATAAGTAATGTAAACAGAATTAAAGAATCAATCCAATTCACCTCACCAAGCAATTCGAATCATCATTGTTCTCATAAATTTATCCTATTATGAAAGTTCATTCAATCTCATTAGAAGCAACTCAATCGACTTAACCCCTAAATTGATTGAAACCACAACCCTAACTGAAATATCATCCAATTAATCTGTGATTAATATTTGAAATTAGGAAATGAATCCATAACCTAATCCGTTTTCAATCATAAATGCATTCATAATCATGAAAACAGAATAACAATTGAAGAAGAAGATGAACATTCAAATAGAATTCGAAATACTAAACCAGAACTCAAATTTTCCTTGTGCTTGGGTTGGATCCTTGGATTGATTGAGGATTTAGCTTTCCATGATCGTCATCAGTGAAAGCCCCATGGAATTATTGCACGAAAATGGAAGAACAAAAAAACGAAAATGAAGAACAATGAAGAAAAGGCAAGAACAGTTGAGAGAAAATGAGAGCAAGGGTTTTGATCCTAAAAACTTAAAAGAATGAAATGTAAAACTGTTTTTATTAAATGAAATTTTTGTGTAGTGAAATATGTCCAATGTCACTAATATGTAGTGACTAAGTCGGGAGAAAAGAATGGGACATCAACAAAACCCATCAATTCTAATTATTTACTATTTACAACCATAAAATTCAAATTCGCAGTCCAAAATTACAAGTGCAGAGGTGCTGACTTGGAAACTTAAAATGACCCTCCAAATGATAGAATTGGCCTTAGGCTATTTCTAGCAAACTTGTATATTTTTTTGTTATCTTTCCAAGGACTCCTAGAACACTCCATTCGGAGTTCCATAGCACTCTATAGGCCCTGCACAAGTCAGATATGTCAAGTGAGCAAAAAATCCAAAAATACGCAACAATTAGCAATTAAGCCCACTTACTTGCCTAAGACAAAAACTAAATTAGAATAGGAAAATAAATGTCCAAGAGAGGTCAAATAAGCGTAAGAAGGATAGAAAAATATTTAACTAAAAGCACTCCATCAATGTACAAATTTTTAACTGAGGCTGGATTCACAGATATTGTCTTAGATGAAACAAAAGTATTCAAGATTATGTTTAACCATGGATGCAACCATGCTAAAATCGGCGCTGGATGGAGATATTTTGCAAGGGAGAAAAAATTAAAACCCCACATAGATTTTGTGATGGAGTTTACTGATCCCACCAGTAACCATGTAGTTTGGTACATCAATTAAACACAAGTTATGTTTGAAGTGTATAAACACTGAAATATGGATGTTGCTTACTTTTTGTTTCTGTTCTCATGTGTTTGAAGTGTATAAACACTGAAATATGGATATTTATATGTTTATGATATGGTTCATCAGTAGAAATATGTGTACTTTTGCAACAATTTACTATGATATATTACATTTACAAACTTCTGTGTGTATATTTTGGGAAGTAGTAGGTGCAAATTCAACAAAGTAAGAACACATAACATGATATCTGAATACCACATAATATTCAATTTTTATGTAATCAACTGATGGAATTTTAGTTATATTTATTTACAACTTTAATATTTGTATATTTAAATAATGTGTAATTGTGGTAATGTTAACGTATTTGAGGATGTATTATTTTATTTCTATTATATTGTGTTTAATATGTATTATTTTTATAAGTATAAATTTAATTTCATATCCATGTTTTTCGACATTTTTTAATTCGAATAGTAATTACTTATCATAAAAAATTAAAGTACATTGAAAATAAATTATTAATTTAATGTGTTATTAATAAGCTTTTATTATTGAATAAAATCTGATTGTGATATGATGTGCTACAGTGTTTTGAATATGCAAAGAATATTTATTTGTTATTTGATAATTATTTTATTCAATTGTCAACATCAAAGCATTATAAGTTATAATTTGTCAATAAATTGACATATATGGTAAACCATAACCTATCCAGTAATGGGATTTTAACAGTATACAATAAAGGTTTCCAAAAGTTAAAAATGATATCACTTTGTTTCCTGAATGAACATTATATTTTGGTTCACCAACACATCAAATTTATAATTTGGGAATTCAATTCCCTTAACTTGTTCAACATCCTAAGTCAGTCACATTGAAACAATGTTGTCCAGTTTAGACACAATTGCTAGGGTGCACAAATGTTTTTAACCAAAAGCTAAAACTTTCAATAAAGTAACAGACATCCACGTCTCCATGCTCCAGCTAACCTTAATAACACTACTGAGCATCTACAACTCTTCATATCACAAATTTATCATTACTTACTAACAATATATAAGGCTAAACGTCATAATTTTGAAGCCTCACTTTTAAAACACATCCTCTACATTACATTAAAACAACGTACAGTATATGAATTTTTGTAGCTAACAACATACTATTGTATTGTCAATTATGACCAGTGCATTGCATAAGTATGAATACCCATGACAGATATGACAACAACCATCATTTAGTCATCCAAACGCCAATGACAATTGTATCACAGCATCAGCATTGCATAAGTATGAAATACCCATGACAGATATGACAACAACCATCATTTAGTCATCCAAACACCAATGACAATTGTATCACAGCAGCAGCATCAACCATGGCACCAAACACCAATAACATTTATATGCTTCCCTGCATTGCACAACAGAGTATATTTGAATACCAATGACTAACAAATCAAAGTTTAAAAGTTTGAAATTCTAACCCAACATCTTTACATGTTTAAAGTGTTGCCTCAAATTTGATCATTAAAATTTTCATTACCAAAAACATGGTCTTGATGTTCAGTTGATAAAAGTAATGGACAATTTCTTTTATTATGTTCAGGAACCCTACATGCACCACACTTTGTAGTTCGCTTTGTTTTCAATCCGGAAGATGATGGATCATTACACACACCCCCACGACCACCTTTTTTCCTTGCTGTTGTTGGATTCTCTATTGAAGATTCAATTTAAGGGCTGTTAGTTTGCATCGCACTTGCAATCTTGGTTTTCAACTTATCGATTTCGTTAGCAATTATTTGTCTGACATCATTGTTATCTTCTACACTCTGTGAACCTAAACTGCACCACTCCCTACATGACTGAAGAAGCCATACATACCTTCCGACAATATGTGAGTCCCAAAAGTTTGCCCCACTAGTGATTTGACCTTCATATTCATCCTTCGCACCGTTTGTCCATCGTGATAGCACAAGACAATTAGGCAAATCATCAATATTTAAATAAACCAACACAACAATAATATGGGCACAAGGGATTCCAAATGATTTCATTCTTTGACAAGAACAAACGAACAAATCATTTGTAGGATAATGCGACACATGCCACTCCATCCTTGTCACTTTGTATTTCATAACTTTATAAATGAACTGACCAGCTGTATTTCTACAATCAACCACCTTGAATCTGGGCGCCATATGCAAAACTTGACGGAACATTACCAAAATTTCTCGTGTCATTACTCTCGCAGCAGACCTCTTAAGTTCTGGAAATTTAGTTTGGGCCACAACAGTTCCTATTTTACATGCAAAATCCGCTTCCAATTGCTTATAACGCATATAACTAAGACATCGCTGAAAATGTTGACAAAACTCTGTCAAGTTGTAACGTGACCCAACAAACTTCAACAACAATGAATGCAATCCCTCACACCTTGATGTTGTTCTAAATCCAGCAAAGAAGCTGCCTCGTATATATGCTGCTGCCCACATATCCCTCCTCTCATGCATTTGATTCACCCAATTATTCTCCTCCAAACCAAGTTTTGAAACCATAGCGATCCATTTTTTTTTTAAAGTGCCCAATATCATAATCACCTAACATACATTTTCCAAATTCAAAAAGGAAAGCTTGACTACCAATGTTGCTTCTTGCATTCTGAAGCAAATGCCACGCGCATAGTCTATGATGGGCTTTGGGAAACACTCTATTTATGGCATTTCTCATAGCCATGTCTCCATCAGTTATAACAAACGTGGGAGCCTTACCTTTCATTACCTCCATCAATTGCTCAAGCAACCACACGTATGTCTGTTCAGTTTCATTTGAAACAATTGCACATGCAAAAACAATTGTCTTATTGTGGTTGTTCACACAAGAAAAAATTACCAATGGACACTTATACTTGTTTTTCCCATATGTCGAATCAAACGCCAAAACATCTCCAAAAACAGCATAGTCCAACTGACTTGTGCCATCACACCAAAAAAGGTGTTGCAATCTTCCATCATCATCCACTGTGTGACATACAAACATCAACGAATCGCTCAAGGTTAACAACCTCAAATATTGTAATGCACTTGCAGCATCTGAACCTTGACATCGCCTTTGTTTGTCAATCTGATTGTATAGGCTCTTCTTGCCAAACAAAACTCGCGCATAGCCTTCTAACTGCATCGCAAATGAACTGAAGATATTTGATGGTCCCATACCAACCTTCCTTAAAGTATTTAGCTGCAAAACATCAATAACACTCATTTTCCTGTGTGCCGGTAACATCCCACAATGGATTCCTTGGAGTAAGTCATGATTGTGTTTATCCACAAATTTCTTAATTTTCCAATGATCGAAATGCCCAAATATATGCACGCACATTACGGCTTGACACCCACATCGGGTTTCAGGTCTAGCGACACGCTTTCGATTTGCCATCGTCAGCCCTCTATCCTCACGAAAACCTTGCCTATGACAAAAAAAGGTTTGTTGCGTAACTTCTCCTCTTGCATTTCTGTTCATTTTTCCTTTACGAGCAGAAAACCCTTTCACTCTTGCAAACCAATTATAAAATTCATATGCAAGATCTAAGCTTGCAAAATGACAACTCATTAAATCTTTAGCCTCCACACTGATCCACTGTAAACTATAGATGTCTTGCAAGCAATCTATGGCATAAACAAGAACATCAGATGAATCTTCAGACCACTGATCCATTTGAACAACAGATTCTTCAGAACACTCGTCCAAATTAACACTTTCATCTTCAAAAACTGTCACATGAAACGATTCATACCCTTCATCTATTTCATCATCGCTGGAATGGTAGAAACTGGCAGAAACTCCATCTCCCTACAATTATATGAATATATCAATTTCAAATATCAATTATTAAAAAATTAGATTCAAACAACAATGATAATAAACAAACATACCTGGATAAACTCCTCTTCAAGTTGCATCATGTGTCGTTCATCTTCCATCATCTCATCATCTTCCGCCACCAACATCTCATCTTCACAATAACTTGGAGATCCCACTTCCCATTCCTCAGCCATGTCTCTCAGAATTCAAATAAAATCAATCTATAAAAATACTCATAAAAATTAGGCACCAATTAAACAATATCTAAACAAAATAAGATCATAAAACAGTTTCAAGGTTTTCAGACAGTTGATCTTTTGGTATGCTATTAGAACCTCTCTTAACATCAAGCGGTCTAGTCTTCAATGTTTCTAGGTGGACCACTGTATTCTGCTCTCTGCAACCCCAAACACATCTTGCATTACAGGGTGTCATATAAATATCAAATCAATTAAGTGTCTTGACCTAACAAGTTTTGCTTCTACAACACTTACGATACATAACATTTGAGTTAATTTTGCAATATAACACAATACAGGCAATGCAATGGGGTATTTTCTTGCTTATTTGCAATTATACCACCTAATCTAGCCTCAGCAATTATTTACCTACACATCATATCAGTTATTTACCTACATATCATATCATATCATATCAATTATATCACCATTGTTATCCTTGCAGTGTTACCTATCTTTTGGGTACCTTATCTTATTAGACCAAATCAACAATTTTTGTTTCACTTCAATGAGGACAACCCATTGAAGCTCCTATTTCGAATGACCTCCCAGAGTGCCAGGTGCACCCAAATAATCATTTCTGACTGTAAGGTTTAGCTAATGATCCAATATTGACTACAACCTTTTGCAACTGTAGATCTCTTTCTTTTCTATTAGAGGCTGGAATGTATATTTTGTATACAGCCAAAATTTAATCCAGAGGCAATAGTGACTTATTACTACCAATTATATATGATGAACCTAACACTATTATGTTGCAATATGATCTTTGTCCTTTAGGTGTTTGAAGACAAATATTTAATCCAACTTTTAGCGCCATCGATTACACATATTCTTTAGGTGCTTAATATACAATATTAACAATATATGTTTTATTATTACCACTGATTAGACCCTCTACTTCAACCACAACGATCCAATTAACTGTAAATGAGTGCCTTTGGTCCAATAGTTACTCTGATTTTAAAACCATTGGTTAACACACTCTAAACTTTGAATCCACACATGTTCAAACCATATTACGAAACCTAACCCACTGGCAAAAAAGATTAAGAGCAACTGCTTTTCGCATCTTCATATATTACCAATCATCCTTAGATGTGCTCTGATAAATAACTATTGATCCAGAAGCTATGGCTATGGCTAGTGGCAACTTAGTGGTATTTTGCAAGAATTTTATAATTTTTTGGCAACTATATATCTACAATATCACAAAATCTCATTCTAACATTAACACCTGTAAAATAAACACCTATCCAAGTACAAATACACGACACAGGTAACCATTTTCAACTAATCCTCATAAAATGAGTTCATCTGCTAAAAGCATCTTATGATGTGCTATGTGCAATACAGCAGGGGATCCTTCAGAAATGGAAAATCATCTCGTCCATCCAAAACCGCAGAGCTCCAATGTGAGACAGAACCACTGCATTTCAAAAAAAACGTGTTCAGAAACTTAGGATCAATAAAATCGAGTTCAGATCGACTTCAAATTAGTCGACAACCCGTGAGAACAACTTTCAATTGGGAAGAATAATAGAGATACAGAGTAACCAAGAACAGAGAGATTGCAGTTTGGGTAAAAAAGAGAGACACCGACGGATTTAATACCGATATTAAACTTAAATATTAAAATATTTTATTTTATTCTAATAAATTAGTTTTTCTTTGAATTTTTTATTATTTTTTTCCCATCCCGGTTATACATTTATTTTCAGTAACGTTATTACCTCACCCGTGGATTCTTGCTTTTTTAACTTCACGTTAGAATCGACCATTCAAGCCGTGCAATAGTTTATTTTGAAATACAACTCGTTGAACTTTAAGTATAAAAGAAGGTACCTTAATGTGGCCGGGACATGTATTTACACATTTCAAAGGCTCCCCCTGTACTATCCCTCGTACTTGCATACCTTTTTAATTTTTTTCCAATATTTTGCATGTTACCCGTACGAAATTTGAGAAATACTACGAAACATGTTTTACACAAATTCTTATTATTTGACTATTGTTTATTTATTATATATGTATATCTATTCGTCACTTATTCCACGGCAAATGCTCTCGTAATGGTTAGCACCTACGTTTAGATTTTAGCATTAGGATGGCAAAGGTCGGGGATGCTTTGAGACTTTATTTGTCATCTAGTTAATCATCATGGTTTTTTTTTATATCAACATAGACAAAGTTAATATTTGTCAACTTAAGTTGTTTCGAATTCGAACTATCGATTCCTCAATCTCTCTTCCAATTCCACTAATCCTTTAATTAAATAAAGGATGGTCGCATAAATAATAATTTTTCGTGCCACAAACCAAAGCTGCCCCATTGTTCTCAAATTAATGTTCTTAGCGGATTCAATGTATTTGAGAAATTAATTTTGTGCATTATTTATATTTTTTATAAATATAAGAGAAATAAGAAATCGTCAATAAAAGAAAGAAAAACAAGAAGAAAAGACAAAAAAAATGAAATAATTAATGTGATTAAAAAATCAAATACACACTACTCCATAAAAAGAAAACATATCAGAAATTCAGAATAGAACACCGATTGGTAACAGATTAGCATGACCATCTATACTAATATATCCTCGTAAACTCCTAAAATGTCTTGAAGCCATAATGCTATATGTAGTACATAGTGAAGACTGGAAAGTAGCCTTAAGCATGTGAAAGACCATTTAACAATGTACCCTACAGTTACAGTCAAACATAATTGTTACAAACACACGCCTCTAGATCTTGATGAGTAAGGACTTCAATCAATGCACATATTTTTTAGTGGTGGTAACATGATTTACATGAATAATGAACGCGATATAGAAAGGAATTAGAACACTTGACCCTGGATTTATCGGGTTCAAGGGCATGCTACTGCAACAATATGACAGTCCATATTGCTACCAATAAACACCAGAAAAGATTAATTATTATACAAAAATCATTCATTAGAGGATAGAACAAAGCATCACTTTCAAAATGCAATTGGCACAATTGGAACATCTGCTATTTTGTCTCCAAATGTTCATGATTGAATCCAATGCATGGAATCTAATAATCGTAATGACCATGATCTCCCAAACCTAGGAACCACGGATAGGCTGATATATATAGGCAATGAAAACTCTAAAATTTGATCATTTACATTCAATTTGTAAAACAAAAACAGTGACAATCATGTGTGCCGTGCACCACATCAAGCAAAATACATGTCTTTCAGATTCTTTCATGTATTAACAAGATCTTAATAGATGCAATATATATTAAGGTTCCCTTTGATCATGAGACGGAACTTACAATGTTGCATGCGCCTTGCCAACTTTAACCTAACTCTGGTCTTTATGACCCCAAGGTCCAACGGATCTTGTGTGTGCCACACAAAGGAAAAGCGCACCAAAAATTTTATTTTCACGATAAGAGCTAGTGGAATGGACCCTTTCCTCATGCCAACAGGGGAAAGAAAAGAGGCCCACTACGAGAGGAGAGAGTGATTCAGCTGCTAACAAGCGCAGATTTTTCATGAAATGAATGGTTCTTCGGGGAAACGTATGTTGATGAGGAGGTGTTACATAGTATCAAAAAGGAAACCTTGGCTCAGTTCGAAGAGACGAAGTTTGGTCCTTCTCCCTCACATGCTCCTTCCCATGAGCTACTCGGTTGGGTTCGTGAACGAGAACGCTGATCATCCTCACGCGGACAAATGAACATTTAATTGCCATACGTGTTTATGCAATATATTGAATGTGATTTGAGAAAAAAAAGTATTTAGGCATAGTTTTGAGATTCAGTAGATAAAAAAGACATTAGAAAAATGTTGTCATTAATTTCTTGATGAGTATCTAACTCATTATCCTTAATGTTGTGAAGATGAGTGATGCTAAGGATTATACTATTAGAAAAAGTGTTTTTCATGTCTATTTTTAACATATTTCACTAGTTTAAAAATCATTTTTAAAGTTATTGTAGTGAAAAGTCAACACTTTTTACGATAAATTTTAAACGTCTTAGAATCTCAATTTTCACATTAATTTTCTTTAAAACTGCCTTAAAATATATTTTTTTTGTTTTAAAAAATATAAAAAAAATTAACATTTTTAAGATGATTTTAAAAAAAAATAGATTTAAAAAGTTTACTTTCTAAAATAATTTTTTAAGAATAGTCTTACAAAGTCAAATTATATATTATTATACGATTTCTACCTTTCCCAAAATATATATTCTCAAAAGTCAAATTAGTTTTCTAATAAATGTTTTTCTTTTCACACGAGTAAAAGAAAAGAAAAAAATATATGTGAAATGTGAATTGATGAATAAAACAAGATATAAATAAAAAGAAAGCTCCTTAAAAAAAAAGTAATTATGTAAGGAATGTGAGAAAAAAATGGGTGTTAATTGGAAAATCAAAATCCTTATTTTATCATTCAAATAATACTGTGTCCATACTTCCACCCTTTTCTAATTGTTAATTTGCCATCTATACACACTACTACACAGGACACTTTTGATGACAGTTGTTTTACCCCTACGATGACGGTTATTGAACCGTCATTGTTGTGGGTGTGTTAAAAAAAGGACACTTTCGATGATGGTTCCAAAAACTGCCATCGTTTCTAATTATTTATTTATTTTTTAAAAAAAAATTAAATAGAAACGACGACGGGTATTAAGGAAAACCGTCATCGTAGGTTAGCATACGATGACGGTTTTTTCTTAATAACCGTCTTCGTTTCGATTTAATTTCAATTTTAATTTTTTAAAAAAAATTAAAAACCTATGAAGACAGTTATTTAGAAAAACCGTCATCGTATGCTGCCATACGATGACGGTTTTCCTAAATAACCGTCTTCGTAGGTTTTTAATTTTTAAGAAAATTAAAATTGAAATAAAAACCTATGAAGACGGTTATTTACTAAAACCGTCATCGTATGTTGTCATACGATGACGGTTTTCCTAAATAACCGTCTTCGTAGGTTTTTAATTTTAAAAAAAAATTAAACTTGAAATAAAAACTTACGAAGACGGTAATTTACGAAAATCGTCATCGTATGACAACATACGATGACGGTTTTCCTAAATAACCGTCTTCATAGATTTTTAATTTAAAAAAAATTAAAATTGAAATAAAAACCTACGAAGACGGTTATTTACGAAAACCGTCATCGTATGGCAGCATACGATGACGGTTTTCCTAAATAACCATCTTCGTAGGTTTTTATTTTTTTAAAAAAATTAAAATTGAAATAAAAACCTACAAAGACGGCTATTTACGAAAACCGTCATCGTATGGCAGCATACGATGACGGTTTTCGTAATAACCGTCTTTGTTTGTTTTTATTTCAATTTGTTAATTACTTTTTTTTGTAAAAGCATCTCCCAACTTTTTTTTTTTCGAAATTGGTTTCTATGCTACCAAATGAATTTAAAAAATACACCACATTGAAGGGATTTTATTCTATAAAATAAATAAAAAACTAAATTGTTAATACACTAAAATTTAAAATTTAGCTTAACGCTGTAAATTTAATTTAACACAAAATTAAATAAAATACTATGCAACAATATGACATACTAAAGGGTCAATACTTAGTATGCCTACTTCAGAACTTTCTTCACTGGAGTTGAGTTCAATTCACTGACCTGCCCATGAAGATGCTCATAATGCAACCCCCACCACCAGGAAGTAAAATACAAGAATTTTTCATAGACCCTGCAAGAATTTTTCATCATCACATAGAAATTTGTAAATTTAATTAACTTAGTTTTGCCATGCCTAAAACAGAACATGACTAAAGTTCCAAGGCAATAACGATAACAAACTAATAAAAAGAATAACAATAATTTAGGAAACAAGGAATTTCATAGGGAAATTGTACAAAGGAAATAGAAAAAGGGCATGAGACTTAATTACTAATGTTTCATGAACATGTATTTTAGAAAAATCCCAACAACCAAATAAATGAGGCTTTACAATGGTTGCAGTCTTACAAGTGGTACAGCAAGCTGGCTAATGGTCAAGAGCAAAACTTATAAGGGGGCAATGGGAACAACTTATGGAGAGTTTATTGTATTAATGCTTAATTAAGTTGTTTATCAAAACACATATATAAAGATGAGGAACCAATAATCTGTGTTATAGAAGGGTATAAGAAGTGACATACTCTTGTACTCCTTTTCTGTAACAATTGATGCAAATTAAAACCTTTTTTTTATACTTTATAGTTACATGACATAACTCAGAATGTTCACAACTCTTACTCAATGCAAGACAATCACTATCCATATTAGAACCTATTTTTTAGTAAAGATAAATTAAGTTTCCTATATATCATGCATGTTTAAACCATTTGTATTATCATTAATTTATTCATAAATTTTATTGTTTATCATTAATATTATAAGGGATATATGTGAAAAAATAATATTATATTAAAATCTAAAAAAAAATATTTACAATAATTTTTTCTTACTTGACAACTCTAATAAGGCAGAGGGAGTAACAAAAAATATGTTCATACTTCAATAGTTTTAGAATTTCAATTACGCATGTATTTTTTTATCAGCCAAAAAATATAATTGTATTTAAAGGGTACATACAAGTTATACCCTTATCAACATACAATTATGTTTGCTATCAAGGATGGATCTACTTGTTGGAGGCAGGAGGCAATTGCTCCCACTAAATTTTTATTTTTTCTTAGTATAACATGTAAGTTCAGTTATAATTTATTTTTATAATTTAAAAATTAATTAAAAAATAAGTTATAATATGAATATTGCCTCCACTAATTTTTATATATCAACTTGTCCCAACAACTAAAATGTTTTGGATCCATCAATTTTTTTGGGGGAAAAAAATAAAGACCAGCATACATTTAAATATATAGAGCTACTGCATATTACTTGATCAATATAAAACATGAGTATTATAAAGTAGTTAAGTTCAGAAAATTTGGCTTCTTTTATGTTTATTTCTTTGCTTTGGTTCAGCTGTTGAAAGTTGATAATGCAGGTAGGAATTAAATTGGCTTCTATATATAAACTACCAAATAAATATACCAAAGAAATCCATAAACTACACACTACAACAAGATGAAAGTAGTTTCAATACTAACATAAACTAGTGGCTGGAACATGAACATATAGGGAAAATTTATGGGGGGTTCCAAATCTAGAGAATAAGGTCATAGTTGATACTTGATATGCCCTCATGAGAGACATAAATTAAATGTTAATAGAAACAATGATGGAATACATTTTTGATATAGTAACTAGGCATTCTTACTAACCAAGTTCTGAAGACATGGACTTAGAAAACGCTAATAGTAACCGCTCAAGCCTGTATTGAGGGTATAACTGCAACCAAAGGAAGCAATATTAAAGTAAAGAAGCAACAGAAACTATAGAATTGATAATACTACTTGCATAAAAATACAGAAAACTAGAAACTAGTAGAAAGAATATAAACAGCACATAGTTCAACCAGCATTGCTTTAAAGCTAGCTAATTGTCTAATTATTACAATACAGAATTGATAAGGGAATAATTGTTTTGTGTCCAAGAGATAAAGATGACCCAAGAATCAGCAATAGACGGCTAGCAAGTAATTATCATATATATATATATATATATATATATATATATATTCCAGAATGAAATATAGCAACTAATCCTCGGACTAGTGAAAATGAAATTAAATGTCACAAATCACAAATGTATAACAATAAAATCACTTGCTTCACTGCTTTTTCATTTTTATATCCTTCCCAAATCCCTTGAAATAAATATCTCCAAATGCACAGGCATTAGCATGATTTTAAAAATTAATTTAGCAGTTGTATTTTTTAAAATAATTAAAATTTGAAAATTGTATCTCAATAATAATATCTATTTTCTGTAAAATAAATAAGAATATACTAATAAATGTAAACATACACTATTTTTTTTTTTTGCTGAATTGTGCAAACATATACTAATTGTGCACCATCCAAGCAGAATGAAGCCATTAACATCACTAAAATTGGACATTGGACAAATAAATACATTTATAATTCATTATATTACAGTGAAAGTAGTTGTCTCTTACCATAGCATAAGGTTCTCCGACATGAACCAAAGAACCTAGTGAAATGACACATGATGACACCATGCCTCTTCCCTTATCAGGTGTGGAGACACACTGTAGCTTTATGTGAGGCATCTCACCTGCCACAAATTCACTTTACCATCTTATTATCTCAAGAAGAGTGAAAAAAAAAAAGTTCTTTCAATATATACTATGATAGCTGATGATAGGACCCATGAACATGATAAAAAAATAAAATGATAGAAGGAAAAGTAGATATAGTTGGTTAAAAGTAGTTAGTGACAGAATTATTCATGTAGCTTGCTTAAATAGCTAGAGTAGAAGATCACTCATTTTGTTTTGTAATCATTTGAGAACTAAGAATTAGCTCTGTTCTATCTTCTAAGAAAGGGGAAAACCTTGGAAGGAGAATTCTCTGCTTAGGTTCTTTGTTTAATTCAATAAGCACCACTAAAGCA
>PYAF01003244.1:226186-272650 GCA_007407185.1 Glycine tomentella | reverse complement strand
ATATATACATAGTATTTTTTATATGTTTTTTTTACTTTTTTTGTGTGACATTTTTTTAAAATGATAATTTTTAAAAAAATTATAAATAATTTTTTAATCTAATTATTAATAAATAAAGGTAGAAAAATATAAAATAAAATATTAAATAAAAACATATAAAAAATACTATGTATATATCTTAATTTTTTTAGTTTCATATAAATTTGGATATATTTTTTATATGTTTTTCTTTAGTATTTTTATATTTTGTAATATTATTTTATTTAATATATTTTTTAAATTTTTATATGTTTTATTTAATATTTTTAAAATTTTGGTATATCTAATTTTTAATATATTATTTTATGTAATATAGTTTCTATATTTTTCTACCATTATTTATTGAATATTTAGACTAAAAAATTATTTATAATTTAAAAAAAATAAATTTTATCATTTAAAAAAATGTCACACAAAAAGAAGTAAAATAAAGAAATAAAGTAAAACTAAAAAAAGATTAAAAAAGTATAAAAAAAATGAAAAAATAAAGTAAAAAACAAAATCACGACTTCAAAGTCGTAACACTTATTACTACTTACTCCGTTTTTGATAAAAATTTAAAGTCCACCCCCAAATGGTAATAAACAAAAAAATATATTATCTCCTTCCGGTGATAAAGCCACAATTTGCAAGGGCCTAAAAAACCATGCTGTTACGGCTGCAATTGTATACCATTTTTTGAAACTGTTTTTCTTTTTGCTAAATATTTTTAGAAATTGTTATCATTCATTGTTTTTAATATCAATCAATCAATGTGGTGCATTCACTAACATTTGAGATGTGTATTTAATCATTCTGTTCTTTCCATTTTTATCTGTAATCAAGATTTTGTCACAATCCTTAATTATTATTTTTTTTTATCAATAACTAATATTTGAATAAAAAAATTTAAGAGGAATGTTAAAAAAACACATTCTTTTTAACACAATATCATTTAGAAAAAATGTGTTTAAAAGATTTTGATAGAGTGTGTTCCTACACTCTTCAAAATTAAATATTAATTAATTTGATAAAAAAAATGAAAGATATATTTTAATATTATTTAATGTATTAAATAATAATAAAAATAAAATAAGCTAAATATAAATATATAAATAAAATTATCATATTATACATCTATGTAAAAAAATTATAAGATATAATATAGCAATTTTACTTTAAGCCTTTTTATTTGGATTTATTTAATTATTTATTTATTAAATTATTTTTAATAAGGGTGACAATATAGGCTGGCTTGACCCATTTTTTTGGCCCACCCATCACTAGTCCACCAAATATTGACCAGGGTGCTGCTTATAAATGACAGGGTGAAATCTTAGCCCGTCCCCACCAGATTTGAAAGAAAAAAGAAAAACTTAAATAAGCTTTTGTTTCCTATAAAATCACAAGTGAATTTTTTTTTTTCAAAACAAGTGAAACTTGTTAAAATAACTGAAACTTGATGATTTTATAATTTTTAATAAATTTCAATCAATAATAAAAAGTTATATCTAAAAGTGTTAAAAAGTATATACAAGCATTTCTGAGTAATGAATTCAAAAATTGGTAAAAAAAAAAAAAAGCTTCAAATTAAGGTATCTTAATGCATCCCTTTTAACCAAGGCATTAGGCAGGATTTTCACACTTCAGATTTATAAGTTATTTATTGAGTATAAAATCTTTAAGCACAAACATTCGGTTACAGATAAATTGTTCCACAGAAGAACAAACCTGTCCTTGTAATATTCCACACTAACCGCTACTCAGTTTATGCCACCAATGATAGAAAACATAGAACACCCCATTTATTACATCGCTTGTTTAAAATTTAAATACGCAACAGAACGAAAAGTGTGAAATGATAAAAGGAAACATATGAAACTGGGAACAAGTTCGGGAACAAAATAAAGATGTACACAAACAATTGCATACTAATAAAGGTGATATGTACAAATGACATGGTATCTAATCCTCTTGTTACTACTGCTCCCAAAGGTTTAGCCTAAGAATTCTTTCATATGCTAATTAAACAAAAGGGGAAGAAGACTCGGACAACCTGTTACAGCTTGACGTTGATATTTTACACTGCTATAACAGAGACAAATTATCACATTAATTAGATAACACGTGGACCATAATTCTCAAATATGACATTCAAGCCAAAGGGTGAGTTATCTCTCGGGAGTACCATATCTATTGCTAGATTCAAAGCAGTGCTTAAAAAATTGAGTAAATTTACAAGCAAGCAAACTCTGAATTCTGAAGGCACAATACAATGAACTATTGTTACGACAATGCACCCGAGACCAACTCTAGCAACTTGAAGATTGAACATTGGAGATATTTTTATATCCAATGAATGTCAGATCTGTCATCAAAAGAAAAGAATCAAATAAGCCAATGAAGATAAAATCAACCCATGCTGCAATGATTTGCACAAATGTAATTTGCCATTTCAAAGTTCCACCAGATAAAATCACCCCTGAACTATGTAACCAATTTATTTGGACAGATTTTATTGGGATTTTGTTCAAACGTAGAACTAAATGTAAGGGTTTGGCCTCTTCTAATAAAATAAAAAGTTCCACCAGAGACCGGTAAGGTTTTGCTGCTCTTCCCCCTCTTATTTCAGAAATTAATTATTAGCATGAACATTCGCCGCAAATAAGAATGACACTATATTTGAACCCCCAACCCCAACTTAACTGATGGCTTATGTATGATATGTGCATCCAATTTGACTGAAACTAGCATTTCAAGTATTTTAAATTGTCTCCATCCCAAATACATCACTAGTTATGAATGAAACTTATTGAAAGCATGGACAGCCATGACCATAGTTTTCAATATGATTTCAGATATCATGAATTAAACATGGCAGAAGATTATGTAACAATATGTACCTTCATTATGTTTTGTAGTTGGAGGTGGCAAGTTTAACCCGTTCTAATATAAGGAGATGCGGAACCAGAGGACTGGGAATGTAGTGGCCTTTGGACAAAGGTATGGTTTAAGAGTTGAGCAGCACCGGGACGTTCATCTGGATTAACTTTTAGACAATGCATGATAAAATCCCAGGCATCTCTTGAAAGAGAATCAGGCACAGGAGGTGGCTCACCTCTTCCAATTCTAAGCAATGCCTGCATCTGTTGTCCAGAGAGATTCATCAAAATTCAAAATTCAAAAGTCAAAACCAGCAGAAATGCAATGACACACATATGCATATATATATGGGGATGTATTTAATGAGAAAGTAATTTTTATAAAAGAATGAGATACTAATTTAAGCCATGCAACCATACATGGATGGTCAAGATTAAAAGTTTCTAATTATATGATTACTTAAAAAAAAATCATGACTTTTAGAAAAATCACATTACTGTGTATTTGAATCTTGACCATTCATTTTTTACATTCTCATAAAAAAGGTTATCTCATTTGGAGAGAGATTGGAACTAAAATCTGAACTAAAATTGTGAAAACTGATGAACACTTGAGACAAAAGAGGGAACACAAACAAAGTTGGGTTATATCAAACACCCTTATGATGGCTGAAAATGGTAATGAATGAAAGTAGTAATAATACAATACATACACATTCTAGGTGAGAGTATGGAAATTGGCCCGTTAACATCTCCAACACAGTACATCCCAGACTCCATATATCAGCTGGAAGCCCATAACCTCTGCTTTTCCCTTGTACAACCTGCAGGTTAGAGCGATTCAGCTTAATAACCACTAGATATGCCATTAAGAAATCAGAAGATTCATCCCAAAAATGGCTTTTTTTTTTATTGCAAAGTTCCAGATCTTTCTATTTATTGGGTACTAAGTAAGTACAAGGTTTCTAGTTTCAAAGGAAAAGAGATTTTTCTTTCCATTCATGAAGCAGTAATGAATTCTTGAAAATAAGCATAAATAACTACTGTTTTTAAAGTTGTGTTAATTGTAATTACTTGTTATTCTTTCATATCCATAGTGTCTTTAAATAGTATAGGCTGTCACTGATTTCAATCCCAAAACTTAAGGGATTTGATTCTGTTCTCTATATATATTTGAACAATTTGCTCATGTAAATTACCTTGATCAAGATTAATGGTGAATAAATGGGAAAATGAAAAAGAATAAAGGTGTTTCAGTTTCAGTACCAACAATTTAGGCTGACCCAGAAGATGGCCCAACAATCAAGCCACTCAACCAAACCCAGAAACTTAATGATTATAAATTTCTGCTTTGCTATTATGCGTAGACCATTGTATATTATAATGGAAACCAAGGAACAGAAACATGTCACTTGTATTACTGAAAATAGAGAAATAAGAGAGAATTACTATAAGACTATAACCTCCCCTAACAGACAAAATGCTGCAGAGAAGGTACTCTCTGCCCAAACCTAAGCCAAAAGATAAAAACAATGAGAATGCCAAGAGTTGTATCCTTCTTCCATACATCTTTATAACTCCCACCCTTTTTGTAATAATCATGCAGAAAAAAGGAAAACATAACAGAATAAGAAGTCACGTACTCCCTTCCAACTTAATTCACTATCATATTTCTCCTAGAGTAGACTCTCCAATCCTTAGGTCCACTTCCCCAATCCAAAAGTTGGGCCTTATCATTGTCATCCCCTATAAAGGTAGCCCTGTCCTTGAGAGCATGAAGTAGCGAATATTGTAGTCAAAAGTACTATTAGTCCATGGGGCAGAAGTTGCAGACATTGGCAGGTCTGACCAATAATGGAAACCAAGGAACAGAAATGTTTAAATTGTACTACCTCCGTTCCTATTTATAAGACCCAACCTTTTAAACTTGTTTGTTCGTTTATATAAGATTCAATCCATATTGTCTCATGCATTAATTATTTTTAGACTAAAAATCCCCCTAATTAAATAAGAGATTATATTAACATGCATTTTGAAGAGAAACATTAATTACAATGGTATTTTTGGAAAAGTACATAAATTTAGGACAAATTTATTGCTATCAACTAAATTTACTACTTTTCTTAATCTTGGTGAATTAGGTAATTGGGTCTTAAAAATAGAAATGGAGGTAGTATTAGTGAACAAAGAAATACTAGAGAATTATAGAAAGACTATAGCCTCCCTCACAGAGCAAGTGTTCCATAGAGACGAAACTCTTTGCCTGAAGCCTAAGCCAAAAGAAAAAAACACTGAGAATACCAAGAGGTTGTTATCTCCTTCCACACCTCCCCTCTATAACTACTACCCTTTCCCACAATAACAAGCATAAATTACGTTAATACCCCCTGAGGTTTCTTGAGATTGCATTCCTCCCTCCTATTTTTCTACCCCAACACTAACCTCCCTTAATTGTTTGAAAAATATTACATTGACACCCCTGGTACACTATACTAACCCCCTTAATTATTTGAAAAACATCACATTGTGTCCCCCTATAAGGGAGGTTGCTGTAAAGGTTAAAAAAGCAGGAGGAGTTGGTGCAATCTCATGAAACCTCAGGGGGTGTCAATGTAATTTACTTTAATAACAATCATGCAGAAAACAGAAAAAATAACAATAAAAAGCCATGTATTCCCTTCCAAATTCATTTTTTTTTTTATTTCCCCTACTGTAGACTCTCCAAACTTTAGGTCCATTTCTCTGATCTCCAGGTTGGACCCTATATTATATTGCATCTTGATATCCATACAACACTCAAAAGTTCAATGTTTCAGCTTTTCAAATAACCCTATTAAAAATGTACAACATAACCCATGTTTCATTTTCTATGGTAGGATTTCCATATGAACCAATAATAACCTTCGATTCTAGGTTGGACACCCAATAACTTCAGAAATGAGCAAGCAAACATTTAGACCAGTCACCAGTAGGATTTACTATTCAGACTGCTTTTGATAGATGTATGACAAATTAATTTCATTTAATAGGTGTCAGCCTGTCAGGTCCATGGCTGAAGAAAAGGGTAAACTCAATCTAGAACCATGGATCCAACAACAAACTTAATTATTAACTGTTAATTACAAACAGCTATGTTGACTCCATTAATACATATGTTGACCCATTTTTCAATAACTTTCTTTAGATGAGGAGATTGAAGGCAAACCTCTGGGGCCATCCAGAATGCTGTTCCCTTGCATGACTTAACATCATTCAATTTGGTTGCCTGAAAAACAATAGGAATAATGAAATATTAGAAAATGGAAAGATCAAGAATTGAAGATTGTTCAGAAATAAAAATTTGACTAAAACAAAAGAAAGGCAAAATAAAAGAGGTCACCTTTGCCAATCCAAAATCTGCAAGCTTAACAGATCCATTTGCATCCACCAATATATTTGCACATTTAATATCCCTATAATTGAGAGGAAATAATTGGGTAGATACAAAGCTTGTTTCATGAGATTGCATAAATAAATAAAAATACATAAAAGAATACATTACAGAAAATATGAGCATACTGCACAACCCTAAAAAAAAAACACTAGCCAGTAAAATATCCATTCAAAGTCCTCACAGGGAATGAATATCCTCATGTTCAAATTTTGAGAAGGCTTCACCTATTTAATGTCAATCAAGAGAGACGTGACACAATTTCACAAGGCAAGGTCATCATGAAAAAACTCCAGATGAGAGGATCCTGTCCCCAAAATTATGTAAAATGCATTCCACTAAATGAAAATGAAGAAATGTATGCCCAAAGCAACAGAGTCTAATAGCAAGAAAAGGAAACACAAATCCAACAAAAGTCACTTTCAAAGGATATTTAAATAGCAATTATAAGACAGCAAATTTCTTGTATGCAAGGTAAACAAGAACCATAAACATCATTGTTGTCTGAGATTATCAGAAAACCAGAAGTGGTCTATATCACAGAGGAAAGCTAGATTAAATAAATAAATTGGTCACCTGTGAACAATATTTCGCTCATGAAGATACTTTAAGCCATGCAAAATCTGTCTTGTATAGGCAGATACTTGAGAATCTCGAAGATTATATCTCTGGTAGAGGTTTCGAAGAGAACCTTTGGTTACAAGCTCGATAAAGATATACAGATTTGATGCATCCTGCAATAAACAACATGCATAATGTAAATTATAAAATACAGTTCTCACAAGGCACAAGCTCAATAAAGATATACAGATTTGATGCATCCTGCAATAAACAACATGCATAATGTAAATTATAAAATACAGTTCTCACAAGGCACCGGTTATTATATGAAATTACAAGCCATACAAAACAAATAGATTGATTGGAGCTAACTTGTTTAAAGCTGACAAAATATGAACACAGCCAAAATATTGCAGCATAACTAACGAGAATAATTGATGGGATCCCGCAGTATCCAAAGTTTTGACTGCAACATAGAATCTAATGTTGGTTCCTAATTTTTTATAAAATAAATAAATAAATTGAAAACTAGTTCCTACCCCAAACTCCACATAATGTTCAGTTATTTGACCCTTTTGTATTGCACTCAGTTGAACCAAATGCAGGAAAAATGATCACACTTTGAATTATATGCTCTACTCAGTTGGATGAAAAAATATAGATAATAAACCTCACTCACCCAGAATAAAAAGTGTAGAATGATCTTCATTTATCATTGAAAAAGCCCAAATATTACAAAAATGATTTACTTTACTTCCTAACTTCCATGTGGTCTTATTTTTACATTCTTGGTTATTAAAGTTTTGTGGATCCTCCTTGATATAAAATATCAGATATTTTATGGCCTACAATGACATCATTTAAATCTAAAATGTCCCGCAAATACTCTCATTTTTCATTCAGAGGGGTAGGCACTGTCAAGCATATCCTAGCTCAAGCTACGATTTGTCCACCATACTGAAAGCATCCAGTAAATGTTTCAGATGTGTGAAGACCAATAACATTTAATATAAGATGTGATAGAAACTATCAGCACAGATTCAACAATGATACATGACGATAAAATATCAAACTGAACACAAAGGGTAAAGGAGAAGACAAGAAAAGTACCATTTCAGTGCCAATGTATTGAACTATATTTTCATGTTCAAATTGACTCAAAAGTGCAATTTCCTGAGAGGGAGGAAGAAACACAGTGAGAGAAAGAAATATAGAGGGAAAAATGTTAAGGATAAAGTAAATAGACTGATACAGTTAACCAGCTTTCAAAAAAATTGCAACATACCGCAAAAGATAAGCTAATACTTGGGTAAAAGAACTTTTTCTTTTCATCCAAGGAAGAGTTTCGGGGCTGTCAGATTTGAGAAAATGTTTGATGTTTTAACTTTGTTTCCTGTTTTCAAAATGTGTACAGATAACAATAAAAAGTTGTTTCAACTTTCCTGTGCAAACTTTTGAAAATAAGAAACAAAATGGAAACAAGATGTTATTTTTGTAATTAAAAGTGAAAGCCAAAAATGAAAATAAGAAACATTTTTTCTCAAACCAAACATCCCCTAAAGTATGACGAAATTACAAAGCAATAGAAAGAGTAATCCCATCTCACCTGTTCCAGTTGATATACACTTTGCCTTCCCTGATTCCCTTGATCAAGTAGTGACACTTCTTTGACAGCAAAAAAGAATCCATCTCTACAGTGGAAATCAGAAGATATAAAAAACCACCATAACAGGTTCAAATATCAAACCCTATAAGCTTCAATTTATTCAGAGCTTTTCTCTGGGGGATTTGTAGAGAAACAAATCCAAAAGATGAAGCATTATATATAGAAGATAGTAGGTGATAATTTAATTAAGTGCCCAAATGAACTTAATTTCACCATTCAATAAGGGGGAACAACAGATTACTACTCGTATAATGCTCACGTGCATTTCCATATCAGGATGAGCAACAGACAAATATATTTTAAGCACTCAAAGACTTGTAACTGTTTACAAAAAGGGCTCATATTAGGGGGAAACCTAAACCATAAAGAACCACGAAAGATAAAAGAATCCAGAATATTTGGTGAAGAAAAAAGTGAATGTCAATAGTAAAATAATGCCCTTCAAAACTATGACTTTTATATTGCGTAAAAATCAACAGCCCAGGGTGCATATGCATGAGCCAACACATGCAACAGAGGGATGCAAACTAATCATACTCTTTTTCAGTAAATTGTTGACCAAAAGTACAAAAGGTATCAAAAAAGCACTGTTAAGAATGTAAAGAATTGACCTTAACATTTATCGAGCAAAACATTTTCCCAACAACCTCAGCCATGCTTCAGTAGACAAACTGAAAGCTTCAACGTATTAATTCAACAAACATTGGCCTATTGAATTCAACAGGATCATTCCATTTCCTATTTCACTCCCCATAACAAGTAGCTACTGTTTATGTTTAAAAGAATATTTCTCTACCCTCTTTCATTAGACAGATTCCTGACACTCATAAAAGTGCCGAGACTTTTCTGACATATTCCCATATCCAATTCCACCCAGCAAGATTCTTAAACTAGCCTTCCCAATCTTCAAATCTTAAAACTAACCATTCCATATCATTGTATCCTACCAAGATCTCTTATTTTAGTAAGTTAAGAGAAAGAGAGAGAAAGGAATGATTGTAATGTTACTTGTTACCGCAGCATCTGAATCCCTATCCTAAAGCCCTTAAAAGGAAAACAATAACACCACAGACACAACCAATAATTCTAAAAGCCCTTGAAGGAAAACATTAAAAACAATAACACCACACAACATTAAATGAAGAATAAAGCTCATTTATTTACACTTTCTAATAATAGAAAGGATCAAGGACAAGTGAATATAGTGAAGTAGTGAAGGGGTACGAAAAAAGTAACTTACTCAGAAATCCCTTCATAAACAGAACCAAACGAACCTCGCCCCAACAGGTCACCCTTCTGCCAATTACCCGGGGTAATAACACGCTTGATTCTCCCATTGGGAGATATACTGTTAGACCTAGGGCCCGTGGTAGTGCTTGAAGAATCATCTTCGTTTGAAGTAGAAAACCCTGAAAAATCATCCACAATCTCCGCAATCCTCGCCGCATTTTCCTCTTCTACACTCTTCTCCCTCACTCCACCAACTTCCCCTTCTTCTTCTTCCTTCTCTACTCGCTCATGATCATCTTCATCAGAAGAAGAATTTAACTCCACGTAACTATCCTTCCCTCCTCCTTCCCCATTCGGCGCAAAATCCCGCATCAAATCCCACGTGGAACACGTGCCGTCGTCCACCACCGAAACCCTAACTCCCGGAGGCGGCTTCAGCATCGGAGGCCGAAAACCCTTAATTTCACCACAGCAACCACTGCTCTCAGCAGAAACAACACATTCATCCAAAACCCTAGCTCGATCCTCGCTCTCGACTACTTCAATTTCCTCTTTCTCCTTCGCCTCTTCGTCGAATTCCTCTCCGCCGCCGCCGTGCTTGGGGCGGCGAGGAAGTAGGTCCGAGGAGCAGCGGAACTTCATGGCCTCCCAAGCGGCGGCCGGAATGGAGAAGTCCTCGGGGCCGGAGAGGCCGAGGCTGCGGCAAATCCGGTCGAACTCGCCCTCCACACCCTCGATTCGGAAGCTCGTGCGGTCATAGAGCTCCATCGAGCGTGTGCAATGCAACGACGACGACGACGTCGAGACGGAGGCGTCTTGCTCGTCGCCGCCCCGCGACGAGCACGACGATCCGGCGTCGTATTCGAAGTGTTTGGCGGCGTTGCGGCGCTCGAGCTTCGGCTGCTGCTTCTTCTTAGTGTTCTTCTTCTTGGTCGGGTCCATGTTGTCGGAGGCTTGCTTCTTTCTATGGCCGAATATTCGAGGTAGGTGGTTCATCATGGCTGGCAAAATCCATCTAACGGCGTCGGATTTGAAAGACGCAGTTTTCTATATTTAGTATAGCGAATTGGTGATGTTATGGTGGAAGAAGAAGAGTAGTAAGCAATGAGAAAAGGGAAGAAAGTAGAAAGAAAGTGGACAGAAAACGCGGTGCCACGTGGGCCACCAATACTTGACTCGGATTGTCCAACTGGACTCTCTGGTCTCTACTCTGTTTCACATTCTTTTTCTCACTTGCTCCGGCCGCCTTCGATGCTGTCAGAACAAGTGTCAGATTCCAAATTTATTTAAGGCATATGATTATCGGTCTTGGTCTCTTATGGATAAACTTTAAGAAATTTATCAAAATATTTAAAATTATATTATTCATTATTTTTTTACATTTTTTATAATTTTAAAATAAACATTTTTTTCTTATAATTTTTAACCAATGTCCTAGTTTATTCAAAACATATTTGTGGAGTAATTTTTTTTATTAAGAAAAAGTTTACGTGAGTTATATCCAAAAGTTCATCCAAATCTAAGTAAGAATCTATGTTTAAAGAGAGCTTATAAAAATATCTACCATCTAATTTTATGTTATAAAACTTTTAATATTAAATATTTTACACTTTTTATAGTAGTAAATCATTTTTTTACTTTAAACAATATATTTAATTTTTTTAATTAAGAGAGTCACTAAATTTTTTAAATGAATCTCATAACATATTTTTTATTTTAATATTCATCTTAATTTTAATTTAATATATTTAAATATCAATTGCTTTTTTAAGGAAAATGATAATTGATAAATAATAACTAAGTACCTATATAATAAAAATTAAATTTATATTTTAAAATACAAATTGTGATGCAACTCTTAAAAATATAAATTTGTAACGTAAATAGATGCAACGGTTAAAATATTGCAAATCCATAACACGCCATCTCAAGTGTAGGCATGTTTTTTTTATCTAGATAATTTAAAGATAAGTACTTCTAGATTTTATTAATCAATTAATGTAGACTCTCTTAACAAGTAGGCATATAATGTACATTTGAGGTGGGTACATAAAAAGATCTACATTAATGAATTTTGAGCATATCATATAATTGAATCTCGTATCAAATTTCAATACAAAAAAATCTTAAGACTTTGGTTTATAAATTTTTTCTTCACTTATATGTTACTCAAATTTTCAAATTGTGGACAATTTAACTCAAACTTATAGTGCAAAGTCTATCCTTAAGTGTGAGTCTCTTCCACATGGAAATATCTCTCTTAAGTAAAAGTCATTTTCAATTTACAAGTATTCAATGATATTTTTTAGAGTTTAATTGTGGTTGCCTCGACCCTACCTAACCATTGCCACAAATATATTCTAGTATCTTGCACTACCGCTCTCCATTATTTCGCAGTCACAAGACACATAGTTTGACATCCATGTCTGGATTTACCCACTAGAAAGACTTCTAATACAAGGATCCCAATGTCCATGAATCTACCACCATTCTATTATACTTGTCTAAACTACTCACCAAGTCGAATCATCGACTCTTATACCAATTATTAGGGAAACTAAGGGGATAAACATTTAGGGAGATCTACACCAATGAGCCTCAAATATATCAAATAAGTGAATCTAACACCACACTTCAATTCAAAATCTTAAAATTATCTTTAAAGAACACATGTTAAAATCAGAATCATTAAATTAATTGAATGACACAAATCATTTTTTTGACTCGAGATCACATACAAACTATTGAATCAACGACTCAATGGTTCACCCCTAATCCAAGCATCTTCCCATAATTTGATTATTTGATTTTGTCTCCCCTTCCCAACACTCTCCTCTCCTAACATGACTCCAAAACCATCCCCTATGATCCCCAGCTTGACGCACTCTCCAAATGCGTCTCTACCATGATGAAGTAGTAGGTCAACGCAGTCTATATGTTCTTATATTTGAGAATTTTTATTATGATTATAATACTTAATCTTCTTTAAAAAAATTCATAATAAACTTCACATATTTATACTTATTATTTAATTGTTTAAAGATAGTAACTCTTTTGTATTTTAATGGATTAAATATATTTTTGATTTACCTAAAATGAATAAGTTTTGGGTTTTATGAAGAAAAAGTTAGTTTCCACAAAAATCTAAATTATTAATTTGGGTCTTATTTTCATATGACACATTAATTGCTTATTCGTTTAACAAAAAGTCAAGTAATCATCTAAAGTGACATTCACTTGTATCTACGATACTATGTCATCATGTAACATTTCTAAATTATTTTTTTAATTATTAGATCCTTAAAATAAATGTTATTTAGCTACATTAAATAAATGTTACTACTATTTATTTACCTTAAAATGAATGTTAGGGATAAAAATACTGATTTATACTTTGCTATTCTAGATAGGTTTTACACTTTAAATAATCTTGACTGGAATTTAATCCAACTCAATCAAGCAGGATCAATCCTCTGACATTTTATGAGCGCACAGTGTGCAACAACATATAGAAACACTTTATATACATGTAATATAAAGGGTTAAATATGTTTTTGGTTTCTTCAAATTATGTTACTGTTAAATATGACTTTTTAGTCTCTCTTACATTAAAAAAAATTATCACAAATTGTTTATTTAAACCGCCAAAAATCAATAAAGAGAAATTAAAAAAACATCATTTTTTTGAAAATGAGTGATTAGAAATACCAAATTTAAATTTAGCTGTTCAAAAACAACAATGACCCAAATTTAAAAGATAAAAAAATATTAAGTTTATTATAAAATATAAACATATGTTCCAAAAAAAAAATATATATATATATATATATATATGTGTGTAATTTAGTTAAAAATATATAGTAGTATCTTATTATATATAAAATATTTTTCTTCCTCCATACAGAACTCTATGGACACAAGTAGGTTGCCTTCTAATTCCTCATTGTGGTGGAGAGACATGACTCTAGGGTGTAGATAGTCTTTTTCCAAGAATATAATTTTTTTTCCCCTTGATAACCAGCTCTTTTAATTTTAAACTTTCAGGTTTATCCCCAGTAATGGTCCAGGCATGAGGATCAAAAGGCTCATTTTCGTATGAAGCCCTAGAAATCAAAATAATGCAGAATTCAGTATTCTGAAGTTTCAAGATGATGATTACGTAATCCTCATGATAAAAATGCCGAATTATGAAATCATGGTAATTCATCTGAGAATGGATCAAGCGATAGCTAAGCAATACAGTCAACTCCTCATGATAGAAGCATTACGAATTAGAGAGCACATTACTCGTAAATAACTAATTATTATAAACTTTTCAATTTAAGCTTTAATAGGAACCCTAAAAACAATTTTGGAAATTGAGTGTTATTCCACAATGAGGAACAGAGACTGTTGTTACTCATCTTTGAGGAACACCTCGATCTGCGCAAAGGACTTACTTGACCACATAGCATATGGCTGACCATGCTCTCGGCCTATAGGACAGAAACTGGAAGCTCTGTTGATATAGATATCCTTAAAGGAAATTTTTTAAAATATAATAGTTTATACAAACTTATAAAGGTACTAATGAGATACTATGACATGTATATAAATTAGAAAATGCGCATGCTTGTTGGCTCTGATGAATCCTGGATTCGGGCTGCAATCGTAAGTTAGTTTCTGTGATAGTTCTCTTGATTTTTCTGGACTATTGTAGCTTTATGTATTTTAGTTTCACTACAACTAGACATGAAATATAATTTATTTATTTTTGTTTTTCAGGATATGCCTGATTGTAGAACTGAAATTGAAAATTTGAGTTCATGTCTGTTGGAGAACTGGAATTTGTTTGATAAGGTCTTTTCCCATATCAATGAGGATCAATTCCCACATATTTCCATGTCTAGTGGGTTACAACCTGACATGTTTAGAGAGAATCAAAACACTGGTTGTTCTTGCCAAAATTTGGAAATTTCACGTGTGGGCTTGATGTGGTCTTGGTGGATCCCAAATTCTGTGATGCTGGAGTAGAGTTAAACTTTGCTTAGAGGAGAGACCTGCAAATCAAAGGAAAAACATTCCGACGCTCAAGTCAGAACATTAAATTTGTAAAGATGATCGAGTGTGGACTCGACCTAGTATATGGAGAATAAGGAACTTGAGTAATGCATTCAAGTGTATATAAGAGAGAGAGGTATTCTGTGAGAATACCGAAGGAAAATGAGATGTGTATAGAGTGGTGTGTATGGAATGTCGCGTGGAGAATGGAGTGTGGATTGAGTGTTGAGTGAGTTAGAGAGAACCTGGAGGGTTGTATTTATAGCGTGGAGTAGGCCTTGGGCCTTTGCTTATAGATAATCTGTTGAGAAGATAATAATACAGATAATAGCAGGCATTTATCTTAATTTAAATTAGAGATAATGTGTACCTTGTAGATATATTGTTACTTGTAATCCTTTCTTCTAATACATTCTTGAGCTCTACAGTAGCAACTCATTCCATAAAAATAATTCTCTACATCTCTTCCTCTCCTAAAATTATTTCCTACAAAAATAATCCAACAAATTGGCATCAGAGCAGGTTCGATTTCCACCATGTCATTCCCAACATAATCTAGTGTTGGTTCTTCTACATCTTATCTTCCATTCTTCGATGGTGAAGATTATGATTATTGGAAGATCAAGATGAAAACAATCTTGAAGGCAGAAGGCTTATGGAATATTGTGTAGACGGGTTTTAAAGAACTGGAAGATGAAGATGGTCTTTCCGAAGACTAGAAGATGAAACTGAAGGTCATACGATGCAAGGATGCAAGTGCCTTGAACAAGATTCAAATGGGAGTCTCAAAATCAATCTTCATGAGGATTTCAAGGGCAGAGACATCCAAAAAAGCTTGGGAGATCCTTGAAGGAGAATTTCACGGTGATGAAAAGGTACAAATTATCAATCTCCAAACTCTTAAACGAGATTTTCAGAATTTAAAAATGAATAATTCTGAAAATGTACAAGATTATCATGTTAGAGTAATGGAGATTTTTAATCAAATGAGAAACTACGGTGATAATATTACTGATCAACAAGTGGTAGAGAAGATGCTCATAAGCTTGACAGATAAATATGAGTATATTGTCACCGTGATTGGAGAAACAAAGGATATTAGCACTCTTACGATTAAAAGATTGATGGGTTCTCTTCAAACCCATGAGAAGAGAAGATTCAAGCAAGGAGAACAACCAAGCGAGAATGCTTTTCAGTCCAAAGCCAAGGAGAAAGATCATAAATTTGTGAAGAAGGGAGAACACAAACAACAATTTCAAGGAAAGCAAGACCGGCAGACAAAGAAGGAGTACTCAAATGAAAGAGGTACCAATTCTAAACCATCTTGCAAGATATGCAATAGAAATAATCACTCAATTGAAGATTGATGGCATAAAGGAAAGCCTAAATGCAACTACTGCAATAAATTCAATCATATTGAGAAGAATTGCAGATTTAAAAATAAAAGGAAGGAGCAAGCCAATTTTTCTGAAGAAAAGGAAGAAGAAAATTTATTTTATGCATCCCTCTTAGCCACTCATGCTAAACATGACATATGGTACATTGATAGTGGGTGCACTAACCATATGTCTGGAAATGAAAAAGCTTTCCTAAATCTAGACACGACAGTCAAATCTAAAATAATTATGGGAATGGAGCTGTTGTGGAGGCAAAATGAAAAGGGACAATTGCAGTGGCTACAAAGAAGGGAGTCAAATACATCCATGATGTACTCCTAGTTCCTGACTTGGAACACAGTTTATTAAGTGTTGGCCAGCTGATGGAGAAAGGCTATAATGTCATCTTCCAAGACAATCACTGCAGGATTTGTGACTCCAAGAAGCCTGAGCATTCAATTGTTGAAGTAACAATGGAGAGAAATAGAAATTTCCCTCTGAAGCTACAATATCAAACATTAAGAGCTGAAGCTGCTGATGACTCGTGGACTTGGCATAAAAGATTTTGCCATCTAAACTTCAACGGGTTAAAACTTCTTAAGCAAAAGAACATGGTGAATGGTCTTCTAGAAATTCGAAGCAACTTGAATCCATGCGAAGCTTGTATAATGGGCAAGCAACATCGAGAGCCATTCCCCAGAGGAAGATCAAGGAGAACTCATGCACCATTGGAGCTTATTCACATCGACTTATGCGAACCTATGAAGACGTCTTCATTGGGGCAACAAAGGTACTTCTTACTCTTTATTGATGATTATTCACGAATGACTTGGTTTTATTTTCTGAAAGAAAAATCAGATGTCTTGACAATCTTCAAGGCATTTAAAGCCCTTGTTGAAAAGCAAATTGATTGTAAAATAAAGAGGATAAGAAGTGACTGTGGAGGTTAATACACCTCACAAGAATTTGAAGAGTACTGCAAAAATGAAGGGATTCAAAAAGAACTCACAGCCAGCTATACTCCTCAACAAAATGGAGTTGCTGAAAGAAAGAATCGGACTATTGTGGAGATTGCTCGAGCTATGCTAAAAGAGAAGGATTTGCCAAAGAAGTTCTGGGCAGAAGCTGTTAATACGGCGGTCTACATCTTAAATAGATGCCCCCACAAAAGCAGTGAAGAACATGACATCATATGAAACATGGACCGGAAGAAAGCCATCTGTAAGTCATTTAGGAAATTTTGGTTGCATTTGTTATGCTCATGTTCCTTCTCAAAAGAGGACTAAGTTAGATGATAAAAGTGAGAAATGCATATTCATTTGATACAGTTCTGACGCGAAAGCATATAGACTGTATAATGTTAATACTAACAAGCTGGTTGTTAGTAGAGATGTTATCTTCCATGAAAATGCAGTATGGGATTGGAAGAAAAAACAAGTTGATGATATTCAAGTCACTCAATCGAGACTTTCACCCACAAATGAAGAAGAGCCAAAACAAGTGGGAGATCAAGATTCAAGTGATGATGGAGATTCTCCTCCATTGAGAACAAGAAGGTTAAGTGACAACTACGAAAATTGCAACTTCATGGTTGTTGAGCCTTTAACATTTGAAGAAGCAGCAAAATATGATGTTTGGAGACAAGCAATGAAGGAGGAAACACATATAATCGAGCAAAATGATACTTGGGAGTTGGTCGATCAACCACAAGGAAGGAAGATTGTTAGCCTGAAGTGGATCTACAAAATAAAAATCAATCCAGACGGCAAAGTCCAGAAGCACAAAGTGAGACTTGTTGCAAAAGGGTTCACTCAAAAACCCGGGATTGATTTCTTTGAGACATTCTCTCCCGTAGCAAGGATGGAAACCATAAGAACCATAATTTATCTTGCAGCGCAAAAGCAATAGGGAATCTATCAACTTGATGTCAAGTCGGCATTCCTGAATGGAAAGCTAGAAGAAGAAATCTATGTCGAGCAACCAGAAGGGTTTATGGTGAAAGGGGGAGAAAACAAAGTCTACAGGCTGAAGAAAGCTCTTTATGGGCTAAAGCAAGCTCCAAGAGCTTGGTACAAGGAGATTGATAACTATTTCCTCAAAAATGGATTTTCTAAAAGCAAGAGCGAAGCTACATTATATGTGAAGAAAGATGAAGGTAATATCCTTATTTGTTCTCTTTATGTTGATGATTTGATCTTCATAGGTAGCAATGGAAGAATGATGAAGAATTTCAAAGAAGATATGATGAAGACATATGAGATGACGGACTTGGGACTTCTACACTATTTCTTGGGCATTGAAGTTTCTCAGGGAGCTGAAGGAATATTCATCTCTCAACAAAAGTACACAAAAAGCATACTTGAGAAGTTCAACATGTCGAATTGCAATCCAGTATCCGCACCCTTAGACACGAACGAGAAATTGAAGCTAAATGATGGAGTGAAGAAAGTGGATAACACTCTCTACAAAAGCTTGGTTGGGAGTCTGATGTACTTAACCAATACAAAATCGGACATCATGTTTGCTACAAGTCTACTCTCAAGATTTTCACACCAGCCAAGTCAGATACACTTTGGTGTTGCGAAGAGAGTGTTAAGATACTTGCAAGGTACGCGAGATTATGGTATCTTCTACAAAGCTGGAGCAGTTTCAAATTCAATTGCCTACTCGGATAATGATCTTGGAGGATGTGTAGAAGACTCAAAGAGTACTACAGGCTATGCATTTATGTTCGGATCAAGCATATGTGCATGGATATCAAAGAAGCAAAAGACGGTATCCTTATCCACTGCAGAAGCGGAATACATTGCAGCAGCAAAGACAACTTGTCAAGCTATGTGGATGCAAAGAATTCTTGAAGATATTGGTGAACATCAACAAGGAGGAACTGTCCTATTCTGCGACAACACCGCCGCCATTGATATCGCCAAAAATCAAGTGAGTAATGAAAGGTCAAAGCACATTAAAATTAAGTACCATTTCATTCGGGAAGCTCACAAGAATGGATATATCAAATTAAAGCATTGCAAGTCAGAAGACCAATTAGCAGATATCTTTACCAAGCCACTTCCAAGAAAGAGATTCTGCAATCTACGAGAACGCATCGGAGTCATCAAGCAAATGCATTAAGGGGGAGTGTTGGAATTAATGCATTTACTTACATCTCTCATGAATATTCTAGAGAAGCCTACTTCCTGGATATTCTAGAGAAATCTATATTTTCCTACACTTGATGATTCTAGAGAACTC
This sequence comes from Glycine tomentella, assembly GCA_007407185.1. Classification (NCBI taxonomy): domain Eukaryota; kingdom Viridiplantae; phylum Streptophyta; class Magnoliopsida; order Fabales; family Fabaceae; genus Glycine; species Glycine tomentella. Next base: position 253,198 of record PYAF01003244.1, on the reverse strand, counting down.
TATATTTCTCATGTACTTGATGATTCTAGAATATGATAATGAGCCACTAGAGTAGAAGATTCTAGGTTCTTTATTTTCTAAATTAATCTAGATGCATCCATAGACTAGTATAAATAGCCATGAGATCCTAGCATTTGTAACTATCAACAACTACATCAACAATAACTTCTAATTCTTTCTTCTAATACATTCTTGAGCTCTGCAGTAGCAACTCATTCCATAAAAAATAATTCTCTACATCTCTTCTTCTCCTAAAATTATTTCCTACAAAAATAATCCAACAATGGCTCGAAAGGAAGACACTCGCATTCTATTTTCTTACATGACTAGAGTCCAGAGTCAATTCAAAGAAACTCAGGAGGAAATAAATCATATTCAGAAAAATATGTTGGATATGCAGGATACAATTCAGAATAAGTGCAAAGATCTTGAAAATAACTTGGCATAATCAAATTCTTAGATGGATACCAAGTTGTATGCAATTGACAGAAATGGTGAGGATACATGGGGAATTTGTACCTGATTCCCAGTAACTATTCAGAGTAATTATTCTCTTTTCAAGTTTTAGGATTAGTAAGCCTTTAATATGTTTTTGTAAGTCTTTTATCATTACTACTTTCTTCTTCTTCTTTAAAATTATTTATAGATATTGTCTCTAATTCAGACACACTGCTTCTTCTTCTCTATTAATGTCTTTTACTTGTGTATGTTTGTTTTCTCCTCTTCATTATGATATAGTTTTTTGTTCCTAATGCTTTTTTCATTTCTAATTATTGATTCAGGGTTAAAAAATAGAGAAATTGAGAAAATAATGATTTAGTTTTGAAATCCACTTATTAGAGATTTTAGCTAGTTTATGATATATTTTGGATTCATTATGACTTGTGAACCTGTATTTTCTTATTATTAGACTTTTTTTCTTAAGTTCTCATTTTCCCATTCCTTGGTTTTGGATTCTCAATACTGACTAAATAGTATGATTTACTAGATTTAAAGGTGGTTATCTCCAAAATTGGTTTAGAAACATTTCAAAACTAGTTTACCTCCAAATTAGTTTTGAACTATATAAATTGATTCAACTATGGTACAAACAAATTTAGTTATTAAACTGAATCATTTTTTGCATTGTGATTTGGTTACGAAATCAAACTGAGCCATATCTACCCTAATTATGAGCATGAGTATTTTGATTATTTTAAATTTATATACAAACTAATGCTTATATACACAGGGTCATAAAAAAATGCTCACACAAAATTTGCTACATAAAAATTTTTCTCTCTCTCTCTCTCTCTCAAACTTTCCTTTTATTGTAAAAATTGTCAAGATCATGATTATGGACTAATGGTTGCTCTGACTGGATGAAGTTATATCATAGCTTTTGCAAATGAATTTGTCATTGTGTAATATGTTGAGTGTTGAAATGCAACACCATGGTTCACAAAATGCTTATTGGGTGGAAGTTTTATTTTGGGTATTTCCTTTTAGATCTTTGGAAATACTCCTTCATATGATAAAAACTTGAACTTGGAAAAAAAATAGTACAATTTCTTCTCACTTAAGCACATCATGTGTATTCTTACCATTTTTAATTACCAAAGGTTCTCTTCTCCATGTGTTGTCTAAATTATTTTAATGAATGTATAGAGCACAATATCTGTTCATAGATAATAAGCTCCTGCAAATTGATTAGGTAAATTTCCATAAGTCCATGGTAAGAGAGAGAGATACATTTAAATATTATTTCACATTTCATATTCAACAAGGTCATATTTCATATTTTTCATTTAAATTTGTAATAGTTAAAACATACATTTAAATGTTATTAAAAATAACATAATCATGAGTTATGATGATTAAATTTTAAATATGAACTCTTTATTTTACTAAAAATATGTTTTCCTATCTACTCCTGACAATACATAGTACAAAATATTGTTCACATATCTACACCCGAGAGTACATAGATACAAATTTCTATATTACTAAGAATTTTTTTTACATTTTTTAATTTACTTATGGATATAAAGATAATGAAAATACATCTAAATAGATAAAGAAAAAAAACTAAATCATATAATTATAAAAGTGAATCTCTCTATTATACTTTATGAGAATTGAGAAGTATGTTTAAAAATTTAAAAATATGTTATTTAAAATATTTTGATTATAAAATCTTAAAAAAATCAACAAATTAATATAGGAAAAATTATTTTTCTAATCTAAAATCCAGTAAAAAAAATTACCCTTTTTCTCTCTATTTAGACCCACACCCAAACCCATTAATATAAACTGGGTGTGTGGTAAAACTTTATTACTACAACATGTTTTTCTTCTAAAAATCTCTAGTCTCAAACTCTATCTCAACTTACTTAAGGAAGTTCCAGAATTACCAAATCAAGAAGGCCATATTTCATATTTTTCATTTAAATTTGTAATAATTAAAACATACATTTAAATATTATTAAAAATAACATAATCATATGAGTTATGATGATTAAATTTTAAATATGAACTTTTTGTTGTATTTTACGAGAAATATGTTTATAATGCATCAAATAAGAATTTAAAATGTAATTCCTACAAAATGGTTACTCAGGAAGCTAACTTCCAATTATCAAGTATAATAGTAGGGGGGAAATTACATTAGTGAAGACTGACCTAGAACAATAGTTTATTCTATTTATTTTATAATTTTATACTACTAATTTCCTAAACACAATTTAATAACCCAAAATTACTTTTCTACTCAAAATCTCAACAAAATCTATCATTCACCAACGACCTATAATTTCCTAAACACAATAATACTCTGGTTTGTTTGTTTGATCAAGGTAGTTCTCTTGAACCCCTGAAGTGTGCGTTTGTTTGATTTTATTCATGAATGCGTTGGATTTGTGTGTGATTGGTATTGCATGTTTGAAATATTCTACTAAATGTATATATAATTGTTATGTATGATGAACTGAATGGGGGGTTCAATGCTTATGTTGTTGCATATGATTTAATTCCTAACTTGTTGAATTTATGTTGTTTTCTATTAATGTTGAACATATCACATTTATAAAGCATGATAAAGAATGAGTATAGTTAAGGAACTACATATATGTTTGATTGTTGGCATATCTTATGTGGATTAGGTGTGAACTTACTTGAATTACTTTCTACCTTGTGAGTGAATAAGGTTGTAGTTTTGATTTATTTGCTATTGCGAGGGAATGTGTTAATAGCAAACTCCAGGAGGCATCAATTTTCTAATATGGCTTAATTGCATTTTTATATAGACCTATAATACAATTTCGAGGACAAAATTCTAATGATGGTGGGAATCAAAACCCGTGGAAAACAGAGAAAACTTGCAATCAAGAAAGCCAAGAAGGCCAAGAAGGGAACGATGGACAGGGGAAAGGGAAAGATGGTCGATAAGAGGCTGTGCATGGAAAACATGTTTCTCTCTCTCTCACTCTCTTAATTGCAGCTTTCGACTGGGCTGTGGTCCATCGAGGTTAAAAGAACTCCTTACTAAAGGAATAAGTTAATTGTCAATGATTTATGGTGAACCACCGTAAAACCCACCCCATTGCAAGGAATAAGTTAAATAACTTAATTTTGAGATCTCGCCTTGTTGGTATTCTTCTATAGTTCTTTCTTTTTTGATTCTTTGAATGTGTGGATTTTTTGTTATAATGCTATGTTGACAGTAAATTTTTGTGTATCTAACTTGTTTCTACCTATTAGTGGGGGGGAAGACACTGTGAATGAGATAGCAATGTTGCTCACCTTTGAGGACCACCTACATCTCTGCAGAGGTTTTAATTGGCCTGATCATGTATGGGTGAACATCGTATTCAGCTATGGGAAACAAACTGGAAGCTCTACTACTATGGATTTCCTTTGTTAAATATAATAATTTGTACAAGTTGACAAAGGCACTAATTAGAGACTATGACATACAGTTTAATCTGGCGACGCGCAGGCTTCATGATTGTGATAGTTCCTGGAATCTGGCTGAATTGGTAAGTTAGTTTTTGTGATAGTTATCTTGATTTTATTGGGCTATTGCAGTTTTTTGTGATAGTGTTTACTTCATGCATTTTAGGTTCACCACAACTAAGGCATCAAATTTTATTTTTTTTGCTTTTCAGAAAAATACCTGATTGTTAAAGTGAAATAAAAAAATTTGAATGCAAGGGTATTTGAGAGCTATAATTTGTTTGTCCGAATTAATGCAAATAGTCAATGTAGTTCTTATTCATCCATGAATAGAAAATGGGGTCCATTCTTACAGATTTCCATGTCTACAGGGTTTCAATATGAATTTGCCATGTTAACAGAGTATCAAGTCTCAGGTGCCTTTTTCAGACAACAACGAAATATAGGTGCCTTGCAATTCTCGTCGATGTATTGACATTGGTCTCTAGAGGAAGAACAAGCATTCAATTTTCTAAAATCGCTAGCATTGAAAGAGAATTTAAAGATACTCAATTGGTGTTGTCTCATACTCAGAAAATTATGTGTGATATATATACTGAATCGATGAACCGGTTTAGTATCCTTGAGGATGAGGTGAAATCAATGCATTCTGAGATGAATGCCAAGTTTGCTCAAATCACAGAAAATTTGAACAAACTGATGAGGTCGAGAAATGGAAAAACTACATTGACTGGCACACATGATTTGAAGTTGTTGTAATTTTAGGACATTTTCCATGGGTGTGTAGAACATTATTTCATGGTTTTCCTTCTCATTGTATGCTTTACAGATTTTCAAATGGATTTTATTATGAACTGTAAGGCTGAATGTGACTCAACAGTGTGACAAAATGACATTCCTTCAATTGCTTGTAATCACTTCATCTGTGGAAAGTGTTGTTTTATAGCTTTTGTAATTTTTTTCATGCTTAAATATTTTTTTCTCTCGAAAATCTGAAATGTAAGCTGTGTTTTCAATTAGTAAGTAATCTTGAGTCTCCTAACCCCTCTTCACGTTGGTTACCTATTAGTAGAGAATGTATATTCATAGATGTGGCACTGCTTTTGAAAATTTAGTGTTGTGTGTAATACAAGCTACCTTAGGCCTATCTACTCCCGACAATACATAGTGCAATATATTGTTCGTCTATCTACTCCTGGTAGTACATAGTACAATATGTTGTTCTCCTATTTACCCTCGGTAGCTCATAGTGCAAAATATTGTTTGCCTATCAATCCCAAGAGTACATAAGCAAACTAAATACGACTCTTTTTTTTTGTATTCAAAACTGTTTTTTATATTGAAAAAATTTGTTTACTATAATAATAATATTGAAGAAATTTTTGAGTAAATTATTACTAAGAATACTCTAACTTATCTACCTTATAATTTAAAACTGAATTAAAATAATATCAATAATATTAATAGTTGAATACCACAACTCCACAAGTATTATTACCATCTATTATTGGATAATATGATTAGTCTATGGAGCTAATCCCGCTTATAAAGAAAATTAAAGAAGTCCCACAGAAAAAGTTTTTCTAGTATTTGTGTGGAAAGTAAATTTGCATTATTTCTTTTTTTTAAATGATGTTATATATAATTATCTTCATATGACTTTATTTATTATTGGTACATAAAAAATCTTTATTCATTATTTTTTTTATACACACATCTTAAAAATACATCACAAAAATATTTTACATTTTTCAATGCAAATTCATAACATGTTCATAAAATACACAACAATACAAGGTAAGAAATAAGAGTGTCAATGTAATCAAGATCAACATTGTTCTAATTGACAAGTGACAAAAAGCAGCAGCTTGCATTCTTCTTCTTTGGGGCCTATGCAATTTTTACACCTGAAACATGTTAAGAAGCAGAACACTAAAGGGTCATAACTAGCTCAATCGAATAAAGCAATATTTATTTAGCTATTTTTTGAAATTAATGTGACACACTTGGTACAATGTAGAAGCATCTAGCAAACAAACAACAAAATCCTCATCAAGATCAAACTCTAAGTTAGTTTACTTCAAAATTTAACAATTTTTTGAATGATTAGAAAAAGTAGCACTAGCAGGTAACAAAAGATTTCTAGCTCAAGCAACAAATGTTCAACTGGGGTTTGAAAAGCAAATATAAAAGACAACAAAGTTCCCATTCAAAATTCATACAAATAATTCTGCATAAAAAAGTAAATAAGATTACGATTGTTGGTTTGGTTCCTTTCTCCATCCATTTTGGCTTAGCAGGTTGTCTGAACTCTGTTAGCATATATACAATACAACTTATGAATAAGAACACTCCATTGTTGACATTCAGAACAACCTAATGGGGAGTTTTGTACATCTCAGAAAGGTGTGGTGTGGCTATGGAGATACCACTCCTTTGCTCTTTGAAACTAATGTCACACTCACAGGGATTACATCAATCTTCACCTTTTCTCTTTGGCACTGCTTCTTCTTCATACCTGGTTTAATTTCCCATCATCTTCATCATGTATGTTTATCTCTGTTTCTTTTGTGTTCACCAATCACTGATCCCTTGTTAATGAATACCATTAAGCTCTAAGAACTTAACTAAGCTCTTAGTGTTCCAATCATAGTACGAAGAAGCTTACTTGAGTGATGGCAAATGGATAAGCAACTGGGATGTCTTCACTCACAAACCAGGTGATCGGATTACCTCAAAATCAGTTTCTGTATTCTAATTTTGATTTTCTTTTACTTTTACCTTTTTTTCTGTTCAAGCTTCAACTTTCCTAAGTCCATATATTTGCAGGTAAGTATATCTGACGAAAGCAATGGTGATGTTGTTGTTAATCAATACCACCGGTATTTGTTAAACATAATAAGGTTAACTTTCTCGCTCTCTATCTGTATCTCTATATGTGTTGATGTTTGTTTATATTGATGAGTGTGACCATGATTGTTTTCTTAAATAATGAATCAATTAGGGCTCTCTATAAATCGGTTTCATCACCTATAAGGAGTAGTTGTTCTTTGTGTTGATTCAACCATTTGTTGGTGATTGCTTTCATGAAAGCTAACATATTGGCGAATTGACAGTGGTGTGTGAGTAATGTGTTACAACAGTCTTCACTTTAATTTGAAGTGGGATGGTCTCTCTTGTTATTTACCTTATCTCCCTTGTGTAGTCTTTATTCTGAATCTATTTCATTGTAGCTTAGATTTATAGAGCAGGAGCGACCTAAAAGTCTTTATTCTGAATCTATTTCAGTCACACTCACATGCAATTTTATCTTCAAAATAAGTAAGTAAATGAGTAAAAAATATATTAAAAATAATAGCATAATTATGCAATAGTTGGCCTAACTAGGGTATATAATTTCAAACTTCTAAATTATAATAGCATTTGTTTTGTGCGCAATGGTAGGAACAATATGGGGGGTAAGAATTATTGGTCTTTTCGTTTATGGACAAATTTTTTTAATGGGTACAAAAAAATTAAAAAAATTGTGATGTTTCTTGAATTCTTTTTGTCAATAAATTATACTATTATAGCAATTAAAAAAATACAATTTTATTTAAATTTTTTGTATTGTCCCGTACTTTTTAGCAAGTCAAATGTTCTTATTACTAAACTCACAAAAACCAAAATAAAATATGTGACATTGTAGCACAAATAAGCTACATAGTACATTTTAGATTAACAAAACCAAACATTAAGGCATACACTTGAAGAAAAGCAAAAATTAAAGTAAGAGATTTGAGAAAGTAATCACTTCCATTTGCTCCTAATTTGACGTGTGTGCTTTTAATCGTAAGTCAGCACCAATCTTCTATTCATTCTCTTCCACACAAAACTTTCCACCAGCAAATAATAGCCAAATTCCTTCCAATTGCTCGCACCTCTAACATTTACTACATAAGTTAAAAATTGGGTATTTAACATCTATAGATTATAGCCACTCACTCCCTAAATTTATACAGCTATAGCCAATTATAACAATTAACAACATCCCTTTCCGAAGTAGCCAATCTACATCACTCTTGCATTATTGATTCAAAGAAATGGTGACGCCAATATTTAATAATTTTGATATGCAAAGATCAAAATCCAAACTCTGATGATAATATGCATGTTTCAAGGAATTGCATGGTCCACTAACCTTCCACCTAGAGCAACTGCCATATGATTTTCCATGTTCATTAGCCTCGGGTCGAGGCTATACAACACACACAGCTACTACCATATAGTCAAGCCAAACAACATTTTTCTTGGGGATCATGCACCTTTAATTATTAGTAGAAGAAATGTTTCTAAACCAATTTTGGAGATAACCACCTTTAAATCTAGCAAATCATACTGTTTAGTCCGTGTTGAGAATCCAAAACCAAGGAAACGGGAAAATGAGAACTCAATGTACTACCTAGTTTGGTCGTGGATAATAATGAGAAAAAGAAAACCACATTTGACACAACTCGTGTAACAAAAATGACTAAAATGTTTGAAAGAAGAAAATCTAATAATAAGAAAATACATGTTCACAAGTCATAATGAATCCAAAATATATCATAAACTAGCTAAAATCTCTAACAATTGAATTTCAAAACTAAATCGTTGTTTTCTCTCATCAACCAAACAAAAGAGAAAATGAAAATGGCATTACAATTTCTCTATTTTTTTAACCGTGAATCAGCAATTAGAAATGAAAAAAAGCAGTAGGAACAAAAAACTATATCATAAGGAAGATGAGGAAACAGAGACACACAAGTAAAAGACATTAATAGAGAAGAAGATGCAATGTCTAAATTAGAGGCACACCAAGCTTTTCAATCCTAAAAACTAAGGATAAACATGATTATGAAATAATTCTAAAGAAGAAGAAGAAAGTATTTAGAAAATCAAATAATTATGTTGTTCAAAGTAGTAATGATAAAAGGCTTACAAAAACATATTAAAGGCTAACCAATCCTACACAAACACACAACTACTACCATATAGTCAAGCCAATATCTGATTTTGGGATACACTGGTTATAGAACAATATTTATTTCTCAGTCATGTCAATCTTTTTAAATTGGTCAACAAGACTAAGAGCCAAATCTGCAACTTTTAGTGCATGATCCCTGTCAAGCTCAAGCTTTTCCTTCTCGAATTCCAAAATCATTTAATTTTTAAATGTACGAGTGTCCCTTGAACTAGGAGAGCTATGATTGTTTCCACTTGAACTTAGGGAGTTAAGATTGTTTGCACTTGAACTTGGAGCACTATTAGTACTTGAAGTAGAACTAAAACCACAATTTCGACAAGAATAGTGTAACTCTTCTTCAATAGGAAGCACATAACAAAGACCAATTCCACATTGGCATTGTTTTAATTGATCTTCAACTGCCCAAAATCCACATCATTTACTGTCTTTAGTCTAGAACAAAAGAGAAGAAATGTAGAAGTTTAGGCTTTATTTAACAAAAAAAAAAAGAAGCAGATGAATATGTCAAAATTTAATTACTGTTAAAGGACAATAACAGAATCGTCTATTTGGATTTTTGGTTGTGTGTGAGGTTTTGAATATTAACTTATCATTTCGACAAGGACAAGAAGCAACCATAAACTATAAAAAGACAATATAAATTATATGAAGCAACAAGCAATCAATAGAATCAAGTATCTTATAGCAACCATATCGAATCATGGACCACAAACAACCAAATGTCCATAACATAAAATTAAAAACATAAGAGACAAAAAGAAAATCAACATTTTGTGAAACTTTGAATATGTAAAAAAAAGAAAGGAGGCACTGATGCACAGAGTAAACATTCACCTCCTAAACAGTACACATTCAACAACAAAAAAATAATAAAAAACAGCAAACATTCACAACAACAATACACAAGATGAAGCACATAGATGACACAAGTGGTGGAGCAGCTCTTTATCTCAGGTACGAACCTTACAGCAGAGATTTATGATTTTTTGGGATAAAACCTGAAATGGTAGAATGGTGGAAGAACGAGTGACGGTGGTGACTGATGAGTGTGGCTTGGAGCAACGATGGTGGTGACTGGTGAGTGCAGCTTGGAGCTCCTATAGTCATAGAAGGAAGCACCGTTTCAAAGAGAGACGATGGATATTAAATTGTGTTTCTCTATTGACAAAAAGAATTCAAAAAATGTCACAATATTTTAATTTTCTTTTTGTACCCATTACAAAAATTTATCCATAAACGAAAAGACTAATAATCCTTACCCCTGATATTCTTATTACCATTACACATAAAACAAATGATATTATAATTTAGAAGTTTGAAATTATATACCCATTTTAGTAATTTTAGTAAAAAAATAAATAGAGTTTCTATAAATTGTTTTACCAAACAACTTGTCTACCAACCCATTATGGATGAAGGATTGAGTATGATAGTTAAGATTTTGAGAAGAAAAGTAAGTTATAGTAATAAAGTTTTACCACATACTCACTTTATATTAATCATTAATGGGTTTGGGTGTGGGTGCAAATAGAGAGAAAAAGTGTAATTTTTTGCACTTTTTTATTAGAAAAATAATTTTCCCCATATTAATTTACCTCTTAATTAAGGTTTCTTACTTTTTAATTATTTTTATATTTAATCTCATTGAGTACAACTCTGATATAAAAAATACCTATATTTTAATTTTTTTAATAAAGTGTCACTTATTATCACATTTAATTTTCAGTGGCATTAAAACGGATAAATTGTATGACTTTAGGAAATTATTTTATTTGTGATTCATTTGTGCATAAAAATTTAAAATACAAATTAAAATTGAAGACGTTTGACCTACTTAATCACTTATTGATTACCGTCCTCATTTATTTTTTAATAGCCAGATTAGCTGATGAGTTCATATTCAATAACATTAGCAAGATAGAATTTTCTAACGAACAAGACCTTATGTTAAACATCACTTGCTTAAGGTCATAATTGGTTGATTTCATAGAATTTTCAAATATATAACTTAGCTGATAGAATTTTGAGAACAAACACACGATATGTGTCCAATTATTTAGAGGCACCTAATCAAATATGTAAATATACAAGGTTCTCCAATTGTCTATAGAAAACATTTCTTGCATTGTCATCATCTGACCCTAGACTTGACCAGTCAGATGAAGAGGCTAGGCATGACACTTACTGTATACCGCTAGATTTTGTAAAATCGGATAAGGAAATTTAGGTTTAGGATTTATTTAGGGTCCTGTGTTTGTTTAGGGTCTTGGGTTTTGGAAACAAGTCGTTAGTTGTTAACTGTTTCACAGTGTGATCAGTTTTATTTTTTAGCATAACCAAACATAACCATAATATAAATAGTGGGTTTGTTTTAGAAACTGAACTAATTTTATATAACTCAATGAGTTCAGGTCAGATCTGATCTGATCTGATCTGTTTTGAAACATATATTAATTGGTTTTGAATTAAGTAGTGTTTTGTGTTTTCTCATTAAATCTGAGACCTCTATTCAATTGAAGTCTAAGAGCTTTCTCTATCTCTCTCTCTCTCTTTCTCTTTAAATCTAATCTAAAAGGGAAGTGTCTTAGAGAATAATTTTGTAAAACCTGATAGAATGTTTTTTTGGTTAATGATAAAATGTTTATAATTTAGAAAGTCTTACAAAATTAGGAATGTTTATAATCTTAGTTTTCTTATATGCATTTATTCAATGATAAAGTGGATTGAACAATGTATAAACATATTCTTGTTTAAAATATCTAAAACCGTCCAAGGCACCTACACTGTTATTATGCAATTCTTCTTTTTCTTTGAAAAACTTAAGTTTGAAAATATTTTGTATTTCTTCTTTATTTGTTTATTTTGTATTAGTTGTTTCATTGCCACCTCAATTGTTAAACTAGAGACGTTTTTATATAATTATTTTATTTATTATATTATTTTAAGACAATTTTATAATTTTTGAAGAATGGCTTTTTTATACTATGCTGAGGTAGGACTCGTATGTAAACAATTGAAGTTAACAACATGTTAATAGCTAAGTCATCTTTATATCCATCAACTGTATTTGCATCTTTTATTAATTATATTATATATACATAGAATTATCTATGAACATTCAACTTTCAGTTCATGCACACACCCATAAGTTTTGCAATTTAGAAATTGCTCAAAGTCAGCATCTCAAAATTGTTTTTAGTTGCATTCCAGAAATTGTTTTATAGATTGTAATAAAATCATTCTTCCTCAAATCAAGTATCTAGTCCAACTTTATCCCAAATAAAGAAACCCATTAAACCCACATACCGATGTGAATTTTTTTTTCTAGAAAAGCTCCAGCAACAAAGCAAAAAATGGTGTTATTTCTTGCACTCAAGCTCAATTGAAAAACATAGTCAAGCAATAAAGCCACTTTTATCAGCATCTTATGATACCAATAATTACCCACACATTTAGGCATGGAAGCGGGACCCAAACCCGTAGGTACCCGCCCGAATCCGTCCCGATTTTAATGGGGAAAAATCGGATTTTTCGGGTTCGGGTTCGGGTTTTCCCCAGTAGCCAAAAGCGGGGGCGGGGGCGGGGGCGGGGGCGGCTATGGGGTTACTGATACCCGCCCCACCCCCGCCCCATAATAAATAATATTAAAAATAAAAAAAATAAAAATATATATTATTTTCTAATTTTTTTTAATTGAATTGATTGATTTTGTTTTGTAATTTTAAAATTATGATCCCATATTTTAAATGTGGGTTTGCTATTATTATTTTTTTGTTACATAATTAACTTTTTTATCCGATTTTTCAATAAAAAAAAGTTATATTATTTTTTTATTTTTTAAATTTTAATCAAATAGTAGGGACGGGGCGGGGCGGGGAAAACCCGACCTCAAGCTGGGACGGGGATGGGGATGGGTTTTAAAACCTGACGGGGAACGAGGGCGGGGGCGGGGAGCGGGTTTGGGGGCGGGGACGGGGAATGCAATACCCGCCCCCGCCCCGCCCCGTTGCCATGCCTACACACATTGCACTAGTATCTGAACGTAAATCTACACACCTCAAGGCGGACATATAAAACAACAATGTGACATTGTATTATCCCAAATAAATTGGCCCAAAGAAGCAAGTGATCACATCTGACAATGAATAATGAGGTCCTTACAAACATCAGAGAATGAAATGCATTGGGGCATATTTCAATCATAGAGAAGGAGAACTCCGCACCCTTGCCGTCATCCGTGGCCATGTTGTGACTTTGATGATGGGAGTTAAATAAAGACTAAATTGCACTATTGGTCCCCTTAGTTTTTCTAATCCATGATTTTAATCCCCCCAAATTTTTTAGGGCATTTAATCTCCCAAGTATAAAAATTTCTCAATTTTGGTTCAACAGTTAAATTTGATGTGTTGATTGTTATTTCTAATGTTGACCTAATGACATGGCACCATATTTACTTGTTAGTTGCATATTAAGTAATGTTAATAACTTAATTAGGCAATTTAAAAAAAATGAGAAAAAATATAAATGAATGATCTAATTTTATTGAAGACAAACAACACTCTCTGTTGTTCTCTATTGAACCCTAAAATCACTTTTCTCTAATTCTCTGTTGAACCCTAAACACAATTTGTGTTGTTCTTTGTGAACACGACACATGAAATTGTTGTGTTTCACATACAATGGCTAGCGATAGGGGTCATTGGGGATGTGCATCTCACTCCGGGTTGAAGGGGAGCAAACATGAGGGTCTGATTTATTATTCTAGGTAAGATTTCTAACAATGTTGGGGAAATATTTGGGTCATAGGAAAAGTTGGAGAATGTGGTCTAGGGTTTGTGTTTTTAAATTGCTTTTGGTCCTCGATTAGGGTATTTTATAGCGTAAAATGTGGGTACTTGTTGGGTACTAGTTGAATATTTGTATGCATGTGGCGTATACTATTCTGTCGTGATTTGGGGTCTAGATTTCATTTTTTACAGCTACCATGTATGGTATATTACAAGTTAGCCATGGAATTTTAAATAATTGCAAGAAATAGTCCCTATATTGGGTAGATTCTAGGAAATTTGAAATAATCAAATTTTGGGTTGATTTTGGTTGGTGTATATTAGGCATGGTAGCGGAATCCGACCTTGTGGGATCGAACTGAACCCGTCCTGACTTTGATGGGGTCACCAATATGTGTTGCACCTCTCACATATTGGTGTATATATAGTGTATTAAAATATTACTATTAGAAACCTAATTCCTAAAACCTAATATGTGTTGCGCCTCTCACAAATTCACATTTCAGCCACGAAGACCGTCACGGACGAACATGGCCATCCTCAATCCTCTCTTCTCCTTTCCGTCATCAACGCGACGAAGACTATCATAGTTGTTGTTGTTGGACTGTGACACCGAACACTTCTATTTCTACGGTCCCACCCTTTTCACCAACCCTTTTCTTTTTCACTCACAAAAACATAAATAACTTTCTTACAAGTCACGTTCAGCTTCACCTCTGTTTCACTTCACTAGTTGCTAATCAAGCCTCTTCCTACATTTTCTCGCAGTGAGTTCCTTTTTCTGTTCTTCTACTTTTGTTTATTTATCAATTTAGTTACTGATGTTGGATTTTTTTTCTTATTTTTATTTTAAGTTTAATAAATCCAATTTTTATGGTTGTTTTTGCTAGGAAAAAGTAGAGGACTCTATAACTGTGGACATAGGGGATTGTGAATATGATGATTCTTGACTGTCATGTAATTGTTGCTTACTTCATTGTTTAAAAATTATCAGATCTTTAATAGGTATGTTTGTTTTTTCAAATAAAATGTACTAATGTTGAAAAGTTTCCAACTTTCTCTCACACTTTTGTGTTTTTCTCTGCCAATCCAACACAACTGAGCATGAAAAGAAAAACAAATGTTCTTGGTTCTCTTGCAAAGAAAAAAGTTTTCTTCTCCTTAAGTCAAATAGATTTTTTCGAAAGTTAATTACATTTTTTTCAAAATCATTTTAAAGATAATTTTTTATACTTTTAATTTTTATCTATCCTTTTTTTTCTTATTACAATTTAAGATAAAAAAATATACTACTATAAAAAACTTTAAAATTATTTTTAAATCTAAAAAATTATAAAATTATCAAACAATTCTATTTTTTATTTTATTTTCATTTCAACTTTAAAATGAATATTTAAAATCTAAAAAACAAATTTAACATTAATTGATTTTAGTCACAAAATTTGAAAGGATTAAAAATGGAACTTTCCCTTTTTGAATTTCTGAATTCTCAAGTTTATGAAGCTTTGGGATTTGGGCTTATTGCTATATTCTGAATGTTTACAACTTCACATTTCTAAATATTTACTTAATATAAGAAAAAACATCAATCAATTTGTAATTTAACATAATTTTACGTAGAATTTTTCATGAAATGTTTGTCATTATTTCATGTTAGTTAAGGTTTGAGTTAATTTTTATTCATTTTTACATTATGTTAATTTTGTGATAGTTTTGATCTCAATCTTTGAAAAAGATTCAATATGCCTTACATAGTAATACTCAAGTGGAAGGGGTTTGAACTTATCAGAACTTTTGGCTGCCTTTGTTTGTCACTATACATACCGTGATTTGCCTTTGAAATGCGTATGCTAAATTTTAGAGCATCTCTTTAAATCTTGTAGTTTATAAATATGCACCAAAGCTCAATGTGATTGCTTAATTTCTGAAATGTGTATGTTGAATTTTCTATAGTTTTGCCTCTGAATATGTATGATAAATTTCAGAGCACCTCCTTAAATCTTGTAATTTCTATATATGCAACAAAGCTTAATGTGTATACTTGATTTCTGAAATTTTTACTAAGTAAAATAACATACTACTTGTTGTTTATCATACTACTTTTAGCATTTTTATCACACTACTTGTTGTTTGGAAAAACTTTTTATGATATTAGTGTTTGTTTTTTTCTTTTCAGGAAAGTAATGGAAGATATTAGTTTTTCACTCGAAGGAATTTTTCCTATTCCTTCACCAATTGATCAAACTTCTTCACCTTTACCAATTGATCAGACTCCTTTACCTATTCAAGCTCATCCTACTCCTTCTCCTTCACCTATTAATATTGATCCTACTCCTTCACCTTATGAAGATGAAGTTAATAATGTGGAAGCACAAGGAGGAATATGTAGGCTGAAAAGTAAGATTTGGCAAGATTTTAAAAAAAATTAAAGTAAATGGTGTGGACAAGGCTGAATGCAAGTATTGTAAGAAATTTCTTGGTGAAAAATCCAAAAATGGAATCAAACATTTGTGACAGCATAATGAGATTTGTGTTCAGTACAAAATTTTTATGAGAGGGATGGAGGGCTAAACATTTCTTACACCTAAGGTTGTGCAAGGAAAGCAAGAGTTAGGTGCGAGAACTTATGATGCAGAATATGCAAGGGAAGAGCTAGCAAAAACAATTATTATGCATGAGTATCCACTATTATTGTAGACCACCTTGGCTTTAGGAGATAATGAAAATCTATGAGAATGAATGAGCAACATCTTTGAAGTTGTTGGATAGTCTTGATGGAAGAATGACCATTAGATCAGACATGTGGACTTCAACCAATCAGAAGAAGGGGTATATGGTTATTACAACTCATTACATTGATGCTGCTGGAACTTACAAAGTCGGATTTTGAGGTAATAAAATGATTTGAACTTTTTATATTATTAGGCCTATTTATTTTAAAAAATGATTGAATATGATTATATTATGTCTCTCTTTTTGGCTTTTTTTTAATATTATATCTCTCTTTTTATGTTAGGTTCATTTATGATCTTGCTCCTCATACAAGTTATAGACTTTGCAATGTATTGACTAGATGTTTGATGGATTAGAATATTGACACAAAATTGTCCAATATCACCCTAGATAATTGTACCCCGAATGATGCTATGATTGATAAAATTAAAGATAAATTGAACTTAGGTAGTTTCCTTAGGGATGATTATTTACTTCACATGTGTTGTTGTGCACACATCCTTAATGTGATAGCAAAAGATGGGTTGGAAGTGGTGAAAGAAGGTGAGAAAAGATTCAAGATACTGTGGCATATTGGATAGCAACACCTAAGAGGAAGAAAAATTTTGAGGAAATAGTTAAACAATTGATAATCCCTTACACTAAGGTGGCCTTAGATTGTCCAACTAGGTGGAAATCAACCTACAAAATTCTTGAAATTGTCATAGGATATGAGGATGTATTTTGTCGATTAAAGCAACTAGAGTCTCAATACATTTGTTTGCCAAGTGCTTTACAATAGCAGTTTGCAATGAATGTGTGAGAGATTGAAGTTGTTCAATACTATTCACTAAATTATTTTCTTCTACTAAACATCCAACTGCTAATTTGTATTTCTAAATATATGTGAGATTAAGTTGGCAATCAAACAATGGATTGCCTCTCCTAAACCAATGATTCAACAAATGACAAAAAATATGATGATCAAATTTGATAAATATTGGATTGTGATTCATAATATGATGGGAGTTGCTACTGTTTTAGATCCTAGGTACAAGATGGAGTTGCTTGAATATTATTATTAAAAATTGTATGAAAGTTAGTCTTTTGATCAACTGAGGTGCATTCAGCAATTGTGTTATGACTTAGTTTTTTTTATTACCAAATGAAAATGAACAAAGGCTCTTTTGGTATTAATGTTGGTGATGTTACTGGTAGTGAAGTTGTTGGTGATGCATTATCTAAGTATGATAGATTTATTATAAGGAAAAAAGGGCTAGAAGTTCTTATGTTAAATCAGAGTTGGACCACTATTTAGAAAAGGAGGGTTTACCAAGAGTTGTTGACTTTGATATTTTGATGTGGTGGAAGTTTAATGGTGTCAAGTATCGAACACTTCAAGCAATTGCTAAAGATATATTAGTTATTCCGGTATCTACCGTAGCTTCAGAATATGTATTTATCACCGGTGGTCAAATATTAAGCTCATATTGTAGTCGACTTCAATGGACTACTTTAGAGGCTTTAATGTGTGCTAGAAGTTGGTTGTGGAGTGCTGAAAATATTGGTAAAGTTTTATTCATATATGTTGTTAAATTGATATATGTGTTTATTCAACAAACTAATATTTGTAATGTATTTTTATAGGTTTTACGAGCTATAAAGTTGTTGCTGAATGTGCTACTTTAATGAATGAAATAGTTTCAGATGATGAAGGTAAACAATTTTCTGAATTTCAGTTTTCATTATTATACAATATAAGCTTTTGTTCTAATTTTTCTTCTTCTTCTTCTTCTTCTTCTTCTTCTTCTATACAGGTGAAATGATGGATACTGGTGTAAAAAATTTGGAGGAATGATCAAGATTTATTTGTTGGACAATTTAATTTGTTTTATTTATTATGTAATTTGAAGGAATGAAACCTGTTTAAGTTTTCTCTTTTTGCTGAACTAGAACTTGAAGGATAGCTGCTGAATTAGAACTTGAAGGATAGCCAACATAGTATATTAGTATCTCTGTTTTTTGCTAAACAGAATCATATGTTACTTATTTTTGGGACAACATTATTTAGATGGTACTGTATTTTAGGAGAAATAAAATATGTAGGTCCTTAATTCCTTATGCAATACCCAAATTTTTTTATGATTTTAATTGAATTAATTGATTTGGTTTTGTAATTTTTTAAATTATGATCCCATATTTTGAATTTGGCTTTGTTATTATTTTTTGGTTACGTAACTAACCTTTTGGCCCCATTTTTCAATAACAAAAGTTACAATATTTTTCTATTTTTTTAATTCTAAACAATACTAGTGGGGGCGGGGATGGGTGGGGAAAAACCCGACCTCCAATGGGGACGGAGAAGAGTATGTATTTTTTATCCTTGGTGGGGATGGGGTGGGGGTGGGAAATGCAATACTCGCCCCTGTCCGCCTCGTTGTCATGCCTAGTGTATATTTATTGCTTTCTATGTTACAGTATTTATTGACATTTTTGTCATGTACTGTATATATTCATTAGTTATATCTTGCATTATGAAGTCTAGGCCAATTGAATTGGTTACTATAATGGTGAGTATGCACCACTCTGGAATGTTCATTTATGAGCCTTGTACTGTGTATGTAAAGGGTAGACTACATGAAATTGATTGAGAATTTGATTTGGATGATTTGTCCTATATTGAGTTTACAAATTAGGCTGAGAGGTTGAGGTTCAAACATTTCAAATGTCTTTGGTACAGACATCCTCAACTTGCTTTGAGCCGTGGGTTGAAACCATTGAGCAATGACAAGGATGTACTTCATCTGGCTAAAGAATGTAAAGGATTTGAAGAAGTTGAAATATATGTGGAGCATTTTATTGATGTTCCACTACTTGATGAAGCGTGACCAAAAGGGAGGGGGAAATTCAAGTTATATGATGTTGAAGTTGTTAGTGGTAATGATGTTGACAATATGGCTGTGAAAGAAGATGATGTATAGGTTGGTCAGGGTATTGATGATGGTAGTGATAAAGGGACTAATGATTGTAGTGATAAAAGTGATAATGAATACACATCATTGGATAATAGTGACTACGAAGAAGATTAAGATTGGACTTGTCTATTAGATCGATCCACAAACCTTTGCTACAAATCCTCCTCATCCTCCATCAAATGATGAAGATGAATATAGGAAAACATAGGATACTAATATACCCTATTATGTTGATGAAGAACCAGCAACAACAGGTGATTCTGAAAATGAGGATGGTGAAATCGATGAGCTGGACACACCATCTGGCAGTGAGGATGAAGGGATTTCTAAGGTCAAATTCCCAAAGTTTAGACAACCTGATGATGATGCTAAGATTTCTTTGTTGGTATCTATTAGACAATACTTTGTTGATCTCGGTATCAATGATAAATGCCATTATTTTTGTCAATTAAACAAATCAGGGAAGTATTAAAAAGGATATAATTAATCAAAAGGATACACACTTGATCATACCAAAATAAGGAACGAATTTCATTGATAATTAAAACCTCTTGTACAGACTTGTCATCTTACGTTCATGTTTAAACAACCCTAACACTTACAACATCAATATCTCTTGTTAACTATTACAACAAAAAGAAAAATCACAAACAACCAAGATAGAATTAGTCCAATGAAGTTGGACTAATTCAACTCATTCAAAAAAAATTTCTCATTCAAAACAGTTTCTCTTTATTTTTCCTCTCATTCAACTGATTCAAACTTTTTTTCTCCAACTTCATGGTTGCTTCCATCTCATTCATCTTTGTCACCATCTCTATCATTAGCTTAATTTCCTTATGCTTTAGCTCATCCTTCTTCTTAAGCAATCCGAGAATAACTTTCTTCTCATAAGGATTCATTTCAGGATCATACCAATAAAAAAGGTTACATCCTTTTCTACCCGATACCTGCAAAACAACATAAAATTAACCAATCACATCCTCTTCCTTAGTAAATCCATTACAGGAAAATCCAGAGAACAACCAAAAAACATAATGCACTGTTACATACCTTGTATAGCCCGCAACCAAAAAACCTTCTCCCCGGGTTATCCTTAGTCCATCTCGTCACCAACAAAGCTTCTACACTACATTCACAAAAACAACGCCTTCTCCGGGGTCTAAAAGTAGAGCTACCTGAGGCTCCATTGTTTTCCATAGACTAAGCAGAAAAACACACAAGATGGTTCAGGGTTCATCAATAAAGAAAAGAAGAGAAGAGTGAGTTAGCGTTCAAAATGGGTTCTCTGAATAAAGAAAAGAAGAGAAGAGTGAGTTAGCGTTCAAAATGGGTTCTCTGTTGGGTCGAAGAGGGAGAAAAGGTCCAAGGGGTCGAAGATGACAAAGACACAGAAGTGTTTGACCAGGGCTTCTAATGCTCTCCTTGGTTGAAGGAATGAAAGGAAAGAGAAGACTTGCTTAATGTTGTAATGTTTATTTTTTAAAAATTAATTAGTTTTTTAATCTTTTAATTAACTATCATAGTCTTAATTAAATACTTAATTCAATCAACATTATTTCACTTAACAATCAACGTATCAAATTTAACAGTTTAGCCAAAATTGAGAAATTTTAATACTAGGGGGATTAAATGCCTTAAAAAAATTCAGGGGGATTAAATTCACGAATTAAGAAAACTAGGGGGGACCAAAAGTGTAGTTTAGCCTAGAATAAAAGGAAGGGGGATATTGAAGCCAGGGAGAGAATGCAGGGTTTCAAAATATGGAAGAAGAAAACTTAACGAGAGTGTATTTTGTAGGGTATTTTTGGAAACAAAAATCAAGAAGGAAGTGTGTTAACAATAAATGAGAGTGGAACTAGCAATCGCCAAGGCATTATTTTTAGTGTAAGCCCTAAAGCCTAAATGCCAATGTTTTAACTTTGATTTATTGTAACACCCCGTGTGCACCCGGTGTATTAACATTATTATTATATCAGAATAATGCAGCGGTTACAATATAGTCAAAAATAAGACTTAGGAAGCTGAAGCAATATCAAATGTACATTATATACATATATGGTGATTCTTGTACAATGCAAAGTACATTTTCCCAAAACTGTACAAATACAGGCATAATAAAAAATGTGAGCCAACATGCTCAGTCATCTATGCCTAGAGTTATCAACAAGACTATTCCTGCTCAGGTCTCTTGCCTTGGAATCTATCAGCTACTCCTATATCATTACCTGCAACATGAGCCCCAACAGGGGTGAGATAATCATCTCAGTAAACTCAGGGTCCTTGGAGGTTTCCCTCCCCCTGGTTCACTTCCAATCTCATAAACAACATAATTAATATCAAATAAACATCATTCATACAATTAGCCTTCACGGCTCATGTGTAACTCACTACATGCATATCACAGTACAGGGTAACAACATATGTACCCATCACAAATTGCCTGAGAAAGATCATCCATTAAAAGGACACGTTCTCTCAAGACTTTTTCTGCCCATACCTGAGAAAGATCATCCAAAGAAGGGCACATTCTCTCAGGATTTACATGGACGCCTATGGATTTTCCCAAGGAAGATCATCCTTTAAGGGCACATTCCCAAGGGGTCCATAATTCCTTATCCTACTGGCCAGAGAATTCTCATACAATCACATCACACAACATTATCATCACATGCATCTCATAATCAATATAAAGCATAACACTATCACAGTGTTTAGCTAACATCATTTGCCAACATGCCATAATGGCATTTCTCTCAACACCACATACATGTATCAATATAACAACATCATACAATATCCAAATGCATGGCATAACAAATCATCACCCTCTTGGGAATGGTGAATCAAAAGCAAGGGAAACATTCCCCAAGAACAATGAGCTTACCTGATCTCAGCTCAAAACCCGCTCTCCCAGCCTCGTGGTGACCACCACCAGCAGTATGAATCTCACGCCCTACATCAGGCACGTAACAAACAATCAATAACAGTCCTCAACTGTTAGAATGAAAGGAAAACACCATTCCTTTCCATAAAATCTCCTCTGTCCTCTATCTTAGGGTTACAAGGGTAAACCACCTTATAGGCGATCTATAGACCCTCACCAGGATCCATCTGGATCCAACCAAGATCATAGAGCCCCTCTTAGACTCTGCATAGGTTCAATTAATGATCTACTAGTTCATAAATCAACAGTTGTCCAACATAGCCAAAACAGATATACCAACACGTTTTCACCGTTTATTTGGCTTTATGAACAACTTTTGTAAAGGCACTTAGGTTCATATATATCATAGTACCTTCCATTCACTCAACCTTCTTCCTACCCATACCAAACTCAAGGTCAAAACCAAACTTCATCAAAAATCAAGTTTCAAAGTTCCATATTCATCAGAACAACCTCCTGAGCATACTTTTCTACAGAACCTAAGCCTAATTCCAACCTTATCAGAAACGGGTTACTATTCATCCCATTACCAATTTCACAAATTAAACTGTGAAACTTAAGTTTCTTACCTTAATACAGTCGAGGAAGGCTGGAGGATCGCTTCTCTCAGCTCTGGCATCCTTGAATCGCCTTCTTTTTCCTCTAAAACTCACTTTCCAAGGTCCCCTAGAGAATGGGATTTCTTGGTTTTCTTTAAGAATATAGGCTGGAATATAGCTCATAAGTGGTTCTAATCATGTTTCTTGGTAGTTAAGAGGTGTTTAGATGAAGTATGGAGGAGTTATGAAGCTCCTATGGTCATCAATGGCCGTTTGGGTCAGAGGAAGAAGAAGAAGAAGGGTTTTGGCCTTCAAAACGCGTGAAATGGCCTTTTATACTGGCCCAGACGTGTTCTGGCGCTAACTGCGCCACTTCTGGCGCTGATCGCGCCAGATTCCAGAGAAAATACACTTCCTAGAGCACTTATGGCGCTATCCGCGTCAAAATCCAGAGAAAATGTGTTTTCCAGGACACTTCTAGCGCTACCGGCGCCACATCTAGCACTAATCACGCAAAAAAAAAAAGTTATGGCGTTAACGGCGCCATTTCTGGCGCTACTCGCGCCAAAAACAGAGAAAACAGGCCTTCAGCTACAGTGTCACGCTATCAGCGCCAGCTACAGTGACAGCTACAGTAATTTTTTTTTATTTTTTATGTTTTTAGAAACCATGGTTATTATATTTATATTTTATCATGACATTTTTTTATACCATGATATTGGTGTAAAGTATCCATCAGTTTTTATTGATTGATTAATCTCTCTTAGAGAACTTTACTAGGAATTTTTAGTGAGATCTCCCCTTTCAACCACATTTTTTTCATCCACAAAACTCGAACATGAAACCTTACTTAAAGAAATTGAGTTCAAGACTACTTGATCAATGACTCGTTGGTATATATTTTATTTACATGTGAGACATTTTGTAACACCCTCATTTCCTTTAATATTTAATTGTATGTGCAAATATAGAATTTTAATATTTTCTCAATGTTTTTTTATAATGTAACGAGTTGATATTAACCGTAAAAAAAGAGTTGATACTACAAAATTTTGACTGCACGAGTTGATATTCCAAGTAGATTTCCAATTGATTTCACAGAATTAAAACCAAATAATAGAAAATTGACAAATATGTCCTTAATTATCAACCACAAAACAGGTAAACAAATATATTAAAGACTACAAAATAATGATAAAAAATAGCTTATTTTAATATTTTAAAGATTAAAATATAAGTTTGGAAACTTTACGAGAAGATTCAGAAAGTTCCACGTAAAAAGATGGAAATGTTATTGTGTGACTGCGTAATTAAATAAGTGTCATTTTAATATCAAAAGGTCTTTAAAAAATTATTTAAAATTTATTTTTAGATTAAATAAAAATTTCCTTAATTACAAATAAATTTCGTAATTATTAAAATAGAAAATTATTTTTGATGATTTTTGTGTTTTTTTATTTTTTTATAAAATATAGAAAGAGTGAAAAATTATTTTAAATTTTGTAAATAATAAGTATTTCTTAAGAATTTTTTTCCACGTAAGATTACAAACAAAAATTATAGAATTTAATTATTGTGTCAAAAATAGAACTAATTAACAGATAAGTTGTTTTTGTGAAAAAAAAAATAGGTAAGTTGTAATTAATAAATGTAATTTGGACAGCATCTCCAACGCCCGTTCCTTAATGAGTTTCTTAAAGTGAAGAAACGGGTGCTTGGAAAATTTGTGCACCGGAGAGAATCTAACTGGAAGGAATGGTTCCTTCAAAATAAGAAGAGTTTCTTATATAAGAAACGAATCCTTAGCATTAAAAAAATATTATCCAACATCAACTACCTTCAGTCCACTCATGTAAAAAAAAGGAAAAATAATCGCAAGAACAACAAAAGGAAAAAGAAGAAGAAGAAAGGAATAAAAAATCACAGTGGAGGAGAAACGAGGGACAACAGTGGTTGCCCAAGGAAGCGTCGTTGATGGCTCAATGGACGGCGTCGAATGGTGGTTGCGAAACGGAGAAGAAGGAAAAGAAAGAAGAAGAAGGCAAAGGAATAAAAAATCACAGTGAAGGAGAAAATGGAAAAGGAAGAAGGAATGAGAAAATGGAAGAATGAAGTTTGGAGAGAAAAAGGTGGATGGTATTTTAGTTTTTTTAAGAAAAATAAAGTTCGAAACGTTGGGAAGGAAAATGAACATTCTGGACATGAAGATAGGTGAAAATAATATTGTTTTGTTTTAAAAATGATATGTGGTGGGTGTAACATGCAATGTTGGGGAAAATATTTTTTTTCTTCAAAATTACTACTAATTTTTACCGTTTACACTACTAGTTATGAATTTTCGTTTCATGATGCCAATAATAAATTACGGTTATATATTATTTATTATAAACTTAGATTTTATTGATGAAGTTTCCACACAAATTTTTTAGTTCTAATTTTTTTTCCTATTCAGTCTTAATATTTTTTTACTCTCTTACTACTTTAAAAATTTTCTCTAAAATTTCCAATAAGTATAATATTTTTTAATTAATATTTAATATTTTATTCAATTATTCATATTTATTATTTATGTGTTGGGTGGGAAGCGTGGGAAGTGGGTAAATATATATTAATTAAAGTAAATTACACATATAACCGTTGAAAACAAAATAAAAGGTTTAGATAATTGTTTTTTTTAATAATAGGCTAACACAAAATTCACATAATATAATAGCCGTTTTAAAAAATATCTGTTGGAATGCTTTCTCTATAAATTTGGTAATTTGTTAAGCTTTGTAACACAAAATTCATATTTGTAATTTTTTTTTCATATCAATCTTGAATCTTTTTTTATATCGAAAACGAAAATAATAATAATTAAATTTTTTTTTGAGGTCTAGATTTTTTATTTATTTTAATATTATTGTGTTTAATTATTTATTATTATGTAAAATTTTATTTTATATTGTTATGAATTTCATTTTATTTATTTTAATTTATCTTTATGAAAATTGAAAAAATGTTAAGTTTTATTTTAAAAAATATAAATATGTGGATTTTTTGAGTTCCTTATGATTTCTTGCATTGGAGCAAAATATTGGATGAGTTCCTTAGGGATGACATGGCACTGTGGGAACCATAAAAATACAGTAGGGGCCACAAAAAATTGCTTAAGAAACCCAAATTGGGTTCTTACATTGCAGATGCTCTTGGTCTGCACATTGTGTTACTTATGATGTGCTACTTAATTTTAGGACAATATACATTTAAATGATATTGTATTTTGGGAGAAATTAAATATGTAGATTCATAATGATGTTAATTGAATTGATTGATTTTGTTATGTAATTTTTAGATTATGATTTCATATTTTGAACGTGGGTTTGTTATTATTTTTTTTGTTACCTAATTAATATTTTTGTCCGATTTTTTAAAAAAAATCACATTATTATTATTTTTTTATTTATTTATTTTTAATCAAATAGCGGAGGCGGGGCGGGGCGGGGAAAACCTGACCCCCAGCGGGGGCGGGGATGGGTCTGGGTTTTAAAACCCGGTGGGAAATGGGGGTGGGGGCGGAGAGCGATTTTAAATACGGGGGCGGGGACGGGGAATGCAATACCCGCCCCGTTGCCATGCCTACATGAGACATATAAGACTGATTCATTTATCTTATCACCTCATTTCAACATCACTTTTCAATTACTGTCTCATGTGCTTTACTCAGAAACTCAACACATCATTCATGTACAGAGATTCATAGAAACACTCAACAACACATGAACTTCATAGGGATTCATAGAAACACTTTGATTCATAGAAACACTCAGCAACACATGAACTTCATAGGGATTCATAGAAACACTTAGCAACATATGAACTTAAAACACTTATTCAAACATAAACAACACTTAAATTATCTTTATCATAAAGCTTCCCTATACATACCTTATAATCATTTATGAAGCTTGTCTTTCTCTTCCTATAAAGCTTTGACAAACTTCCTCCTAAAGGCTTCCTAGCTTCCACGTGATTCTTCACTATGGTGTGGTTCTTTCCTTACTTGATTTAGACTTGAAAAATGAAAGGATGAGGGTGTTGAGAGGGAGAGAGTTCACGTGAGAGTGTAGAGAGG
>PYAF01003244.1:199537-221310 GCA_007407185.1 Glycine tomentella | reverse complement strand
ATTTTATTTTATCTAGCATATAAAAGTGTGAGTAATATTAGTTTTTTTTCAATCTTTTTTGCCAAATCATTATTTATTATCTTCTTATTTGTATAAAATATTGAAGATTTTTCTTTACCTAAATAAATTTAAGTTTTATATATTAATAATAATTTGGTTTGATTCTTCAAATATGATGGTCATCTTTCTAAATGGCAACATGACCTTATTTTTTCTATGAAATTTTTTTAGTCATAATTATTTCTCATATATATTAATACATAAAAAAGTTATATATATATATATATATAAATATTTTAAAAAATAACCTGTGCATTGCATGAGTCCAAAAACTAGTAAGTTTTAAGTTAAAAACTGAAAAATTATAAGTTAGTTGATTTTAAAAAAATACATTTGATAAAACTAACGGATAAATTCATGGATAAATTCATTGATAAATGTCAAATAATATAAAATGATATATTTAAAAATTTTAATATTTTAAATTTTATTTCTAATAACTTATTATTTTATAAAATATGACATGTTTTTGTTTTTACATTGAATTGATAAAATAAAAATATGCAAATAATCAAATTAGGTCACATAATTTTAAGAATAAATAATTCAATAAATAATTATAAAGATGATGTGATTAAAAAATTTATAACCTTACAAAAACATGTAGCAATCATAATTGACATCTATACAGTATTTTTAGTGTTTCTCTCTTAAAAGAAAAAGTGGCGGCTAAAGGTATTTTTCATTTCATTTTATGTTGCATATTTACCCGGTCAAGTCACATTTCAGCTCATAACGAAGAAAAAAAAAATTCACCTACCTGAATCTCAGTGTGTTATCGAAACTCTGCAGCTTGACCTAACAAAGTAACAAATTTCCCAATCCAGTGTTGAATTTCAAACCTGTTAATCCGTTTAGTTTATTTTTTTTATCAGAAAAAATTGAAAACAATACCACAAAGTTTATAATAGTTAAACATCATGATTAATTAACTAAATTAGAGCATTTTAATATCCGTTTAGTTTATCTACACAACCTACTAAAATTATTTCGTTTGAATAAATTTGAAATTTGAACAAATAAAACTATACAATCACAATCAATTTGATAAAACAACATATCACAATCTTGACAATCTAGTTGAGGAAATCTTTTTCCCATACATGTAAAATATAGTACTGCGGAGGTGAACCGCCAGACTTTAATGCCACGCACGCCAGTGGTTGTGGTCAAGAATCAATAGTGGAAAAAAATATCACAACTATAAAATATATATAAAAAAGTAACCAAAAAATGACAAAAAATAAAAAACCCTACGGTTCGAAGAAGATCCAGGCTTGAATTGCACAATCTTTTTTTTTTTTTTTTAATTTGAATAGTAAAGTCGTAACAATATGGGCTACACTAAACACATAAATTCGAGAGGCCGAAAAATGAAACGTAAGTAACCAAAACAAAACACATGTAGAGAAAACGGACACACACACACACAAATATTAATTTGATTTTGTTAATATTTAGAAGAAAAAACTAAAAAAAACTAAAGGAATGATGGAGTGGCATGAGATCCTTTACGTTTATAATTAATTTAACGGAAAAATTTATATTTAATTTCTAACGTGTCCAAAATTTTATTAAATCAGGATACTACAAGCGTGATTAATTTCTTATCTATTGGATTAAAAAGATACCCACTGTCTCTTGAAAAAAAAAAAAAAACACGAAAGAGAGTGTTCGACATACTCACGTTTGCTTCTGACTATCCAAAAACTAACAGAAAAATTATACCTTGTCTCTCTCGCCTCCTCTCAATTTCACACATCGCACTACACAAAACACAAAAACAAAACCCTATTTCCTATTTCACACACAAAACACAAAACAAACACAACACAAAACACACTCTCTCGCTCTTTCTTCTCCTCATTCCCTTTCGCTCTCCAACTCCGAACCAAACACTAACCAACACTCATTTTTTTTTTCTTCTTCTCTCACTTTTCGCATTTCGGTTTTTATCATCATCATCATCATCATCATCATCATCATCATCAATCACTGCCTCGCCTCTAGGGTTAGTTCGTTCCTTTTTTCCGTGTTCCTCTATTCGCTCTCGCAATCAGACGTTGACGTTTCTCCTCTGTAACCCTAGCTTCCGGAGGAGCTTTTTTTTCTTCACACCCTTCAATTTAATAACGTGCGGTTTATTTTCTCTCGGGTTTTGTGGTTTTCCATTACCTATTCTCTCCGTGTTCTACACTGAATATATCGTTGCCCTTTTTAGGGCTTTATTTGTTTTTAATGTTTTTTTTTTCAATTTGGTGAGATGGATGGGTTTGCAATGTGTTGAGTTCTTCTGCCATTGTTGCCATAGTTTTGCTTTGATTTTCCCAATTCTTGGTTTCTTCAATTTTTCTTGGAGAGATGGAAAATCTGTGAGGGGTTTATTGTAGATATTCGTGTTTTGGTTTAACGATGGAGGCGTAGCTTAGAGAAGCTCTTCCTTCCCAACATTGTCTTGTGTTTCAAGACACAGGTTTCTTGTTAGGGGAAAATAGGGTTTGTGTTGGAGCAGTTGTTGAATTTGTTATGGGCTTTATAGATTGAATAGCAGGTTGTTTGGTTGGGAAGATTGGATATTTTTTAATAACCGTTGGAGGATAGTGAGTTGTGGAGTAATTGAATTTCGCTGTGTAAGTACTGCTATTCCGTTCTGATCGGAGTGGTTTTGTGCTTGGCGGGTTTTAATTGATTAGGTTTGGGTTGTAGAAGAGTGATGAGTGGAGCAAGGTAGAGAAGGGAGATTTGTACACGATACTAACAAGTAACAAGTGTGATAGTGCTACTACTTGTGGGTGGAGTTGGTGAAGGGGTGGACGTGATATTTCTTGGTGTTTCTGATGATGTTCAGTGTTAGTTATGGAAAGAAGTGAACCTGCATTAGTTCCAGAATGGTTGAGAAGTGCTGGAAGTGTTGCCGGGGCTGGCAGTTCAGCCCAACAGTTTGCCTCCTCGTCTGCTCATACTGGTAATTTCAATGTACTTTTTTGTATTATTTGCATGTTTTAATGCTTCTGTTTGATTTAACTTAGAACATTGCTTCTCATTTAAGATGCACACGCGCAACAAGGTTTTGAAAAACGGTTTGCAATCCATAACGTCATTGTTTTTTGGATTCTCCCTCTGACCGCAATTTCGGCTGAATTTCTGTGGAATTTATGCAATTTAAAACCTTTGCTATTAAGTGTTTTATCCATTCAAAAGGGAGGAAAATAATAACTGTCTTGACATTGTTGTGTAGATTCTCTTTCCGTAGCTCATCACTCAAGGAATAGATCTTCTAAGAATGGTAGTGATTTCGATAGTGCTCGTTCTGTGTTTCTTGAACGGACATCCTCATCAAATTCCCGGAGGAGTTCTATAAATGGTTCTGCCAAGCACGCCTACAGTAGTTTCAACAGAAGTCATCGTGACAAGGACCGTGACAGAGAGAAAGATAGATCCAGTTTTGGAGATCACTGGGACTGTGATGGTTCTGACCCATTGGCCAACCTCTTTCCAGGAAGGATGGAGAGGGATACATTGCGGCGTTCTCATTCAATGGTTTCTAGGAAACAGAGTGAGGTTATACCTCGTAGAGTTGCCGTTGATACTAAATCTGGTGGCAGCCATCAGAACAATAGCAATGGAATACTTTCTGGGAGTAATGTTGGTAGTAGCATTCAGAAAGCTGTGTTTGACAAGGATTTTCCATCCCTTAGTACTGAAGAGAAGCAGGGAATAGCTGAAGTGGTGAGGGTTTCATCTCCTGGTTTGGGTGCCACTGCCAGTCAGAGTCTACCTGTTGGTAGTTCAGCTTTGATTGGAGGGGAGGGATGGACATCTGCACTAGCCGAGGTACCCTCTATAATGGGGAGTAGCAGTACTGGATCTCTATCAGTTCAACAAACTGTTAATACAACATCTGGGTCTGTAGCACCAAGTACAACAGCTGGTCTTAATATGGCTGAGGCATTGGCACAGACTCCATCCCGAGCTCGCTCTGCTCCCCAGGTAATTGAGCTAGTTGCCTGTGCCACTGGCTTCTTTATATTCTTATTCTTTCAATTAATAATGATTTTATTTATATTGATAATGCCCCAATCAATTGTAGGTTCTAGTCAAAACCCAAAGGCTTGAGGAACTGGCTATCAAGCAGTCAAGACAGCTGATTCCTGTAACACCCTCAATGCCTAAAGCTTCGGTAAGAGAATTACCTGCTGAAATACAGTTTATAGTTTTTTTTTGCAAACTTTATTCTGTTTTTGATTGCATAGCTGAATTTTATTTCTTACAGTTAATCTATATCCATATGTAGATCATCTTTTAGTTGATATTTTGTATGTTAAAATTTATGTTTGTGGTAACTTTAATTAGTATAAATGTATCCTGTACTGTAACATGTCGAGTTAGACTTGTACTTCGGCCCTTTATTTTATTTTGTTTACATTGGAGTGCTATTTAGTGGTAAACAACTTAGTTGAGGTTGACAATTTGCAAAGTGTTTTGAATGGTCTGGAATGCTTTTAATGGTTAAGAAGTGTTTTGAACTTAGTTGAACTTGGGATTAAGAAATAAATATTGATGAAATGGGTAGATGAGATGAGTATGTTACCTTTATTTTTTCTTTTGTTCTTTGAGTCATGAAGCATATCATTAATATCTTCAAGTGGTTTCTTATTAGTCATATTTGTATGCACCTTGCACACTGGATATATATGATAAATATTTCATTTTACAAATACTACATGCTGGGACCTAAATCTGAAAATGTCATCAACTGTCTATTCTATAAACATGTTTACTTTGATCTAGTGTGCAAGTCTGGGTCTAGTGGTTCACCAATTTGTATCTAAGTATTTCCCTGTTCGTGTAGTCTGGACTACCTATCTCTCCAGCATCTCTTATATGGCTTATTCGTCTGCTGGGATGATGTGGTTACTTGGAAAAACAATCTAACATGATTTGATATTCAATTGCTTAGGAAAATCCCTTTCAATTTTTATGGTGGGCACAACTGTCATCATTTTTTTAAAATAAAATTTTTGTGAAATCTGAGCAAAGAAATGCAGGAGACATTTTTGTATATAACTATAACCTTGTATGGTCAATTTATGTCATCATAAGCTGACAACAGATGTTTGTATGCTTTAGTTAGCTTATAAGTATTTCAATGCCCCTTTTAATATAATCCAACATTTTTTCACTTCTTTTGCTATCTTTGAATTCCTGCAATCTTTAATTGCTTTTCCATGCTTACTCTGGTTTTTATGGATGTCTCTATTATTTGTGTGACCTGTCAGGTTTGGTCTTAATGTTTCATTACTATCAAAAGTGATTTTTGGTTGTACAGTGCTCCATTTGTTTCCATGTAAATATGGAAATCTGTGGAGGAATAAGGATTATGTATAGGATGCATTTTTTGTTTTCAATCTGTCAATGATGTCAAAAGTGGGTTATAGGCATACTTCCAAAACTTTGGGAAGTTTATATTTTCTATAGCACCATGTGTGTATTACTTTCTCGTGTTCAATAAAAGATAAATTTATGTGTTATTTTCTTTTCTGTTAAAGTCTTTGATGATTTATTGTAATTTTCTTTTCAGGTTCATAATTCTGAGAAATCAAAGCCCAAAACAGCTATCAGAAATGCTGATATGAATGTAGTTATCAAGACTGTGCCACAGCAACCGTCTGCATTACACATTGCAAGCCAATCTGTTCGCAGTGTAAATGCCAAAGTTGATGCTCCAAAGACATCTGGAAAGTTTACTGATCTCAAATCAGTAGTGTGGGAAAATGGTGCTTCCCCTACCTCTAAGGATGTATCAAATCCAACAAATTATTCTAACAGCAAACCAGGAAATCAACATGCTGTTGCTTCAGGAGCTGCCTCTGCACCATTGAGGAACCCAAATAACCTAAAATCCCCCACGGACCGGAAGCCAGCTTCTATTGATTTGAAATTAGGTTCCAATTTGGAGAAGAAACATTCCATCTCTCAAGTGCAGAGCCGGAATGATTTCTTCAATCTCATTAAGAAGAAAACATTGATGAACTGCTCTGCAGTTCTTCCAGATTCTGGCCCGATGGTTTCATCTCCTGCGATGGAGAAATCTGGTGAAGTGAATAGGGAAATAGTTAACCCATCTGCAAGTCCTCAGTCTCTTGGAAATGGTACTGAACTTGCCAGCAATGGTACCCATGCTCATGAAAAGGTTCACAGAATTTCTGATAATGAGGAGAAAGAATCAAATCCCAGTGTTACAATATATCCAGATGAGGAAGAAGCTGCTTTCCTTCGTTCTCTTGGCTGGGAGGAGAACTCAGATGAGGATGAAGGCCTTACAGAGGAGGAAATCAATGCTTTCTATCAAGAGGTGATAATCTCTTATCTTGATATATCTCGTCTTGTAGTGATTATGATAATTACAATTTAAACTTCACATAGTTTATTCATGCATTGATGTGATGTATTGTGAAAATTTTGACCCTTATGTAGTTAAAATGCATTGTGTTTTTTAACGAAATGGGTTCAAATTTCATGTTGTGGTTCATTTGTCGAAATTGCATGCTTGACTGAACTCTTGCTAAACAGCGGTTTTTTTGCCGAACCAAATTACATTTTAATGCAACTTGCTGTGACCATATGGGGTTTGTCTAATTACTTTTTCTTGGCTTTTGTTTTCCAGTGCAAGAAATTGGACCCAACTACATTCAAGCTATGCCAGGGTATGCAGCCAAAGCTGTCCAAGTTGTTTGAATCTTATGCATCTAACTTGCGTGAATCTTCTGCTGAGTTGAGCTCTTCTGATCCCGGATCTGAAGCTTGATGTACTGTTTCTTTAATCATAGTTAGATCCAAGTTTCAAATTTTGATGGCAGATAACTAGTTCCATTCCTTTTGTTCTGAAGGCCAATGATTTGAGAGTGAAAGAAGAGAGGGGTGGGTTTGATTGGAACCCTGCATTTTGCAAATATTGCAATAAGTTACAGGTGCCTCAATCCTGCCTGGGGCTTACAGGGGAATTTTTTTCCTTTTTTGTTTTTTGGTTAAAGGTTATAGGGTTGCTAGGGTAGGGGCTATTTTAAGGTGCTGGGCCATTGCTTCTTTTGGGGTATTTTGATCCGTTTCTTTTCTTTCATGAGGGTTGATTCTACATGATAAAGTTTATGCTGTTTTTGGTCAATTTTACAAAAAAAAAAGGGAAATTAAAAGTTTATTTTTAATTTTAGAGCATGTTGATATGATTATTTTTAGAAGTCTGTATTTTTTTGGGGACGAGCTGGTTCACATTCTGGTTGCGGTTCCCGCAGCACTGTTAAAAATCACATCAATCAAATGTTATCGAGATACAAAATAATAGAACTTCACTCTTTTAACTGTTTTGTATCCAATTTTTCTTTTGCATTTAAATATGACATGAGCCGTTGCCTTTTTTTTTTTTAAAAAAAAAGCAAAACCAGGGAAGGGGGAGTGCAAGGTGGTTGTGATGATCCCCACTAGGTAGGTACCATCTCAGCCACCCTGCAAACATATATTAGAATATTTTTTTTGGGGGGGGGGGGGGGGGTTGAGGTGGCAGAACCAAACCGATGGAAACAAAAGAGGGCGGATCTATGCAAATCTAAAACTAGGAAGAGTCCGTTTATCCTTTACAAAAGTAGGGTAAAGTAGGACAAGAGTCCCACCAAAAGAAACCACTGAAAGAACTTCCGTCAGAGGCTAGAGTGTTTGCACAAGGGTTCCCCTCTCGAAAGATGTGCCCTCAGAGAAAGTTCATAGACTGAGATGTGAATGTAGTTGTGCCATCTGCTCCTAAAGTCCAAGGAATTATGCTATCATTTTTAAAAGCCTCCAAAACAAACTTGGAATCACATGCAACCCACAACTTAAGGCCAACCACATTGCTCTACGATTTCAATGGCTAAAATGGCGACCATTATCTCAGCAAAAAAGGATTCGTGGTACCCAGATGAAAAGCAAAACAGCCTAGAAATTTAGCTCTACTATCTCTATAAATCCCCCCACAACCAGCACTACCGGGACACCCTTTGGCAGATGTATTACATTCAACCCATCCATAAAGTGCTGGGTACCAATTGAATTGAATGATCTTAGGAGTTTTCCTCGCGTGGCAGGTAACATTAAAAGCCTTTAAGGTAGCGAGATCATCAGTCATTGAGAACTTTGAGCCTGTGGAGGAGTCACCCGAGAGCTTGACATACGAGAGAAGGAATTAATCCTTTTATTTACAAATTTCACCTTCAGCAAGCATGGATTTTTTCCACTTTTTACCGATTTCAGTAAAAAAAAAAAAAAAACAAATCGCACCATTACCAAACTAATACCTATTCTGTTTAGTACTTCAGGTGCTTCTGTTGTGCAGTAATGGAGACACACAACTTGCAACTCCACAAAATGATTATCAAAGAGATGTTTGCTACACGCAAACCAAATATGCCAAATCATGTGTGTAATAGCTACAATGAGAACATCATTTACTTGATGAGCTAGTCCTGAAGACGAAAAACAATAAAGAGGATGCTGAGGATGTTTCAATGTTGCAATTAAAAGTTTAATTTATTTTTAATAGACGGATGATTTCTGTTAATAAGACAAAAGGACCAAATGTCTTACATCATCCCTTACTAAGGGTTCCATCTGGAGAGGTACCTCCTTAGCCCAATAAACTTCAAAAAAAATGACTTACTCCATTGTTTAGAGGCTTCTCGCTATGTGACGATAAGGGAAAAATATATTGTACGCAACCTTACCTTTGTATATGCAAAGAGACTATTTTCATATTTGAACCCATGATCAACATGGTCATCAAGACTCAACTTTACCTCTCAATCCAATAAACTTCCTTTACAAAAAATGCTAATCTAGCTAATTCATGCGCCACCCTCTTGGTGGATTTGTACGTAAAAAGTAAGCTTATGAAACTGTAATCGTGAAGAAAGTTGTACAAAGTCATTTACCATTCTAGCAAAAACTCCTATTGGTGTTACTCCTATCACACCATTGGTTCACTATCTAAGAAAAGGGCTACTGCATCACTGTTTCAATGGCTCACCTCAACGCGCAAGCTTTTGCTATATTGGTAGTCCGGGGATGTGTTATAACTGAGAGGGATATTGAGGATTCCTTGTTGGACTGGAGGGGGAATTAAATTCTGCACTTTTTGAGAGTCTCATTTCCTGTTTTGGTTATCAATAAGATGAACAACAAGTAGCGATCGATGATCCTCAGATGCGGGCTCCCTATGAAGGACATTATCACACACATTTGGCAGCCATCTGTCCTCCAAACTTTGATAGATGATCCATCTCCAACATGCCAAATGTAGTCCTTCAGATCTTTAGATGAGATGATGCAAGACCAAATGTAGCTAGGTCTATGAGAATGACTCACTTCCAAAGGAGAACATCGAAGAAAATATCTAGGCCGAACTGCAAGGCAATAAACACTGTTTATCAGCCTCCAAAGTTGCTTTGCAAGGCGTGACTCATTAAACTCCTGCATACATATGAAACCGAGACCACCATTCAACTTTGACTCGATCAATAATTCCCATTTCAGCCAATGTAACTTCCTCATGTCTGGTTCTCCGCCCCAAAAGAACTTAGCAATCATGCTTTCAATTTGCTTGCAAAGGGAGATAGGGAGCTTGAAGCAGCTCATGTGATCAAAGTCTCTCGTCTAGATTTTGAGAGCACCTTCTTCCACCCTTTTAACTTTTTTCCACACCCTTTCTCGCACAAATTGGAAAACTTGACTCTTTGATCTCCCAATTAGGCGTGGAAGCCCCAAATATATGTAATGTTTCTTGACTGCCTTAATTCCCATCAACATCTCTAGCTCATAGATTCTGGATGTAGGCATAGTTCCGCTAAAGGAAACACCAGACTTGTTGAGATTATTCTTTTGACCTGAGGCTTCTTCATATGCTTCAATGATGTTCACAATTTGTAGAGCTTCCTGAACAGATGCTCTAGCAAATATAATACTATCATTAACGAAAAAAAAGGTGGGAGATAAAGGGAGCTTAAGGGAAAACCTTTATGCCATGCAGTAAGTTGTTGACGACTCTAGAAACATGGACATAAAACACTTCTGCCCAAAAAATAACGAGGTAAGGAGACAAGGGGTCTCCTTGCCTCAAACCTCTGAGCTTTAAACACCTTGGAAGGGGCTCCATTGATGAGGACAACATATGAAACTGTGGTGACACACTTTAGGATGAGATCATCTTGACCAAGATACATTCAAGGAACCTCCATTCAATTCTATCGTACACTTTAGCCATAGATCCTTTCCTTCTTGATTGTCGATGCTGCATATAGTGAAAAGTTTCAAATGCCATAATGGCAGTGCTAATGCGAGTTTCAATTTTTCATTATTATACTAACTTGACATCCAACGTTTAGAAAATGCAACAAGTTAATTCTTGGAATTGAACTTATAGCCATGAGTGTAAGCAATAAAATGCCTATTCAACCTAGAGTATTTAGTATTAAAATGACAATTATTTTATGCAAAGTTTTAAGACTCAGACCGACTCGACCGGTCTGACCAATCGGACCATGATCTGATGGTTGGATCGGGTTGAGTCACAAATTTGATCGGATGTGCTTTTGACCCGAATTGACTCGGTCAGGTTTGTGGTCAAATTGATGACTCGTCGTTCCGAATCAGGTCATTTATCTTTTTTTTTATATAGTCGAAACGACATAGTTTCAATTTGAACCCATTTTTATTTGAAAAAACCTATCGGCCTATCCTTCTTCCTCTCGCAATCTTGCTAAATCACTCTATGTCATCACTCTTCGCCAATCTCTCATTCCTTCCTCTCATCGTGGCGTCGTGTTGCTGCCACCTTGTTAGATTCACTCAGTTCATATGCAACGTTGTCCAGAGCCGCGAGTGAACCCAACTAAATTTTTTTTTCTTTTTCATTTCATTTTGTTTTATTTTATTTTTTTGTGTGTGATTTTGAGTTAAATTGATCTTTTTATTCATTGTTGAGCATTTTTTATGGCCACATGTCTTTATTGAGTTAAATTGATTTAGAAGTGGTTGCAATTGCAGTTGAGTTGCAAGTGAAATTGTGGTCTCATATCATTTTTTAAAATTGTGGTTTGGAACTTTGGATTGATTTTTTATATTTTATAATCTACATTAATGTGATATGTTTATGTTTCATTTTAGTGTGGATGTTGATATATACTATTGTTGATGTCTTTGATGTTAAAGGTTAGAGATAATAGTATTTTGCTTAATCATGTGCATTGTTAATCATGTGGATGGAATTGCTCATGAAATTTAGTCTAAGTTCTTGTTTGTACAGTATTTTGTTCAGGTATAGTCCAGATTTTTGTTTACTTGCTTTTATTCGACTTTCACGACTGACTTTCCAATCAATGGATTTCTGGGTTCCCACCATTGAAACCAACTCAATGCTTCTCCCTCCAAACAAATCGAAGCAGTCTCCACTTACTCCTCCGGTGGTATTTGGTTTACATGAAAACAACGCTTCGCTCGAAATATCCAACTGTAAGGATCATCGTTGGAAAAATAAGGAACCTCCACTCTTCGCATTCTCTCCTCCCCTCTCTTAGCCCATCTCCTTCCAAGGGTGTCGTTTCCGACCCTTGTTTCTGGCCCCTCGATCCTCCTCCTGCTCCCAGTCCGTTGTTTTCCATTTGATTTAGGAAGTCTGTCAAGGCTTCCCTCATCTGTTGAACCTCATTTCTGACCTCTTCAATTGATTCTCCATCTTTTCTGTTCGATGCTCAATTTCTTCCACTCTATTCTCCATTCTTGTCTTTACCATACATCATCCAGAGATCGTAAGTGCTCTAATACCAAAATGTTGGTAACATAAATTTACAGAAGATTAATTTCAGATTAAGAATACTGATGTCACTGAATAAATTCTATTTTATTGGATTAAAAACATAGTCATAACACCTTTGTGAATATAACATTACTTTATTCAAAGCTCTATAATCAAAGCAGAATCTCCAGCTCTCATCCTTCTTCTTGACCAGAATCAATGGACTTGAGTAGGGGTGCAACTTGGTCTAATCATCCCAATCAACAACATTTCCCTTACAAATTTTTCAATCTCCTCTTTCTGATAATACGGGTAACAGTACAGATGTATGTTTGGAATTGCAGCATTAGGCTTAAGTATAATTTTGTGGTCACATTCGGGTTGTGGTGGCAACTCCGAGGGTGGTTGAAACACATCCTCATACTGCTGAAGCAATGCAGAGACGAGTGAGACATCTACCAAAGAGTTTGATAGGTC
Source organism: Glycine tomentella (assembly GCA_007407185.1). NCBI lineage: Eukaryota > Viridiplantae > Streptophyta > Magnoliopsida > Fabales > Fabaceae > Glycine > Glycine tomentella. Next base: position 208,955 of record PYAF01003244.1, on the reverse strand, counting down.
CATCGAGCAATACCCCAATTTCACATAATATCCTTCTGTCCCTTTCTTCCATGAATGAGACATCCCTCTATAAGACACCTTGCTACATGACAGCTTCGAATCTCCTTGCAAGGACATCACCTTCCCCTGCCAAGGAATATGCAGCACCACCTCTCTGAAATTCGCTTGGATGTCTCCCAACCCTTCCAACCATGAGTAACCCAACACCAAGTCAACCCCCTAGAGAGGAAAAACATAGAAATCTTCGATCACTGATAAATTGGGTAGTGCCAATATCACCCCCTTACCCCCTCCCTCGTACCTGAGTATCGTCACCAACATCCACCTTGAAGGTTTTCAGACAATGTATCGGAAGCCCCAACTAGTCCACGACTCCCTCCCGATGAAATTATGAGAAGCCCCAGTGTCAATCAGCACCACCACCTTTTGGCCCTTCACCTCACCCCATAGCTTCAACGAACGATTGGATGTGAGACCCACTACGCTTTGAACGCTAAGTTGAAGATTTTTGTTCGGTTCCTTATCCCCCACCTCTAGCTCCATCTCCTCTTCTGATGGTTCCCCCATACCTTTGTCCAATAGCATGACCCATAGATTGGGATTCAGACAGACATGCCTAGGCCCGTAAGGTCCATCACAACGAAAACATAAGTTGTTGCGTATATGGTCTTCGATTTCTTTCAGCATTAGTCGTCGGAAGCAACTCCCATGACAGCCGTTTGATGCATTAGTCGTCGTTCCTCCTTCCTGAGGAACTCTTCCTTGCGTCGTCGTTGCACTCGTGGGACAAATAGTATTTGCATTTGTGTTGTTGGTTGCTGAAGATTGAGTTTGAGAGTTAATGGATTGATTTTGTTGGGCCGTAGCAACTGGCCCACTATTTTCACCCCTTGGTCCATGCGATCCCCCTCTGTTGGAAAGAGCAGCCCTTCCCCCAAAATTACTATTAGCAACGGGCCCAAACCCATTTCGACCCACATTGGTATATCCTTTCCCCAATACTGCGTCCCTTTCCTCAACACGTTGTGCCATTACCATCATTTCTCCAAGTTCCTCCTGCGAGTGTAAACGAATCTCTTCCCTTACCTCAGGTTTCAACCCAGTGAGAAACGCAACTTGCATCATCTCTTCATCAGCATGTCGCAACGGAGCTGATAGCACCTCAAATTGTTTGCGGAACTCGGCCATCGTGTTAGACTATTTCAACTCCATTAACGCTTCATAAGGGTTGCTGATGGTGAAACATGGAAACTTTGCAAAATGGATCCTCTAAACATCGCTTAATCAGTCAATGGGTTTCTGGGTTCCCACCATTGAAACCAACTCAATGCTTCTCCCTCCAAACAGATCGAAGAAGTCTCCACTTGCTCCTCCGGTGGTATTCGGTTTACATGAAAATAACGCTCCGCCCGAAATATCCAACTGTAAGGGTCATAGTTGGAAAAATAGGGAACCTCCACTCTTCGCATTCTCTCCTCGCCTCTCTCAACCCATCTCCTTCCAAGGGTGTCATTTCCGACCCCTGTTTCTGGCCCCCCGATCCTCCTCCTTCTCCTCGTTCGTTGTTGTCCATTCGATTTAAGAAGTCTGTCAAGGCTTTCCTCATCTGCCGAACCTCATTTCTGACCTCTCCCAATTGATTCTCCACCCTTTTTGTTCGATGCTCAATTTCTTCCACTCTATTCTCCATTCTTGTCTTTATCATACAACACCCAGAGATCGTAAGTGCTCTGATACCAAAATGTTGGCAACAAAATTTACAAAAGATTAATTTCAGATTAAGAACACTGATGTCATTGAATAACTTCTATTTTATTGTCTTAAAAACAGAGTCATAACACCTTCGTGAATACAACTCGTGACAGTCCAAGGAAACAGTAAAGAAAGAACAATTAGAGACATCCTCTTCTCCAATAGACTACTCTTTTTGGAGGAATTACCATGAATCCATAACCTCACTATACTCTACTCCCTTTACCTAGTACCACCACCCGCTATTCTCCCCCCTATTCTCTATCCACTAACTAACTTATATTCCAACTCTTCCATTCCACTCTCCACAATATTTCCTTCTCCATTTGCTGCCCTCCACGTGTCCAATCTGCTAACCAACTTCAGATTGTCATTTTCTTTCCTTCTATGGGCCTTACGTTGCCCTTTGCGTTTATAAACTCTGTCGTAGAACTTGAAATGAGGCCTATCAATGGACATTCATGTAGAATGCAAGATGTTTCAAGAGAAATGGCTCTGGTCTCTGTTGTGCAGAAAGTTGCTTTCTGTTGTGTGATGGGAGAAATTCTTTGCGAACATTGATAGCTGTACATTTGTTGTGAGAGTAAACTGTACAGTGGGAAGAGTGTTTTCTTGCATTTACTTGACTATTACAATTTTGCAATCCGGTTTGTTAACACTCTTGGAGAAATGGAATTAAGGCATTCCTTGTTGTAAGTTGTAACTATTGAAGGGAAAATATGGTATCACCTGTTTTTATAAAGCTGATGTATATGTTGTGATATGGCATATATATTCTGAAGAAATTGTACACAGCATCAGATTCACTAAGCATAAAAATTCTGTAACATGCCATCTTCCACATTTTATATTTTTCGTTGTTATACTGCATTTTCAATATCACTCAAATCTTCTTTTCAGTATCAAAGCTTCTTTTGCATGTAATTGCTTAAATTGAATGACAAATTTGTGTGTACTTATTTCTTTATTGCTAATAAATAATAAATGCCATATGCTGTGTAAACACAATATATAGAAAGGTTACTCATGAGATTGGTGGTTGTATGTCAAGGATTGAGGTTAGTATGCTACGTGTTGAAGTTGAACTACATTACCTGTATCTCCTTGGCCATGGCCTTGGACTGATTCCACATGCACTTCCACAATTTGATGGTAATTAATTAACATTTTCTGCATTTTATAGCATACCTATTACCTAGCAACAGGAGCTGCTGGTGTGTTCACCGATAAAAATTGTATTTAAGTGCCATCATTAGGTTCTGCCTTGCCCCTGCATCAGCTTCAGAACCTGAATTGAAAATACAAGTCCACAATTTTCATTGATGAATTTCATGTTTCTTTGAACAATGTTGAGAATTTTCATTGACTAGAGATATGACGGATGCTTATAAGGCTTGGACAGTCCTCACTATACAGATGTTTTGTGGGACTGAGTTAGATCCTAAGCCCAAATTCTTAAGAAACAATATTGTGACGAGTTTTTTTGGAAGTGAACATTGAGAAATTAATTCCTTGCTTGACATAGTTGCTTTTTGTTCCTGAAGACTAAAAATTCAATTCAGTAGCATTTTGTTGCCAAATTCCTTTTCCATGGTTGACCTTTCTACATTAAATATTGCTCTTTCCACTTTATCCAGCATAATAAATCGTTAATTTCATTAATGAACAAGGGCTTTCCTTTGTGAGACACTGATGCTCGTAATGTGATCAATTGTCTGCATCATGTTGCTGATATTTTTGTCACTCATGGTATTTTCCATATCACAATTTGAATGTGAAGAAACCAAAACCAATTTTGCCGATTTCTTAGCACAAAATCTGCCACTTTGACCAAGAAACCTCAATTGTAGGTTCTTTTGGTTAATTTTGGAACACATACTAGCATGGATCTATTAACTATTCTCTGATATATTGTATACAATATAACTAGAATATTCTGCACCACCTCCTTTTGAGATGCTACAGGAAATCAAACAGCACGAAAACTAAAAACATGCCATTTAGATCATATCTGATATAGAATTTTATAGTGGCAAAGAAAAAGAAAGATAAAAAGAAGAATTTTGCATCTTCTTATCTGATGACCCCTCAAACACTTGTAAGCTGAGGATGATGTCTTGAATGGTGAATCTGTTGAAGCTGCAAACTCTTCAATGCAGCCCCACCTGATCTTCTTTTCCAAAGATTATCCACTTGTCTTTCTTCCTCTGGCTTCTGCACTCTCTTAATCACAGGTAGAGGAGGATCCATATTTTCAATGCTTATGGGAACAACATTCTCATACCTACTTCTCCTGTGCTTGTGGTTCCTTGGCACATTTGCGCTATTCACCATCCCTCGCGGCCTACTTCCACAGCTGGAGGCAGTAGGAGCAGTAGCAGCATTGATGGTGCTGGTACCTAAGTTTTTGCCAGAGAAGAGTTTTTTGAGCTTGGAATACTTAACACTAGGGGAAATGGAGATGTTGGTGGTGGTATTACTTTTGGTGGTGAGTAGTCCAACTATTTTGTTGTGCCTCTTCACCTGACCCATGCAACCAATTCTTGGGGACAAAGGGTCATTGGAGAAGGATCCTGGTTGGTCTCTCCACTGTGGAAGACTTACATCTTTGATTGATGGCCTTGAACATAGCATTGGCAGGAATGTGCTTCTGTGATGGATATGCAGGTTCTGATGGTAAAAGTAATGATGGGGATGGTGATGATTTTCACTGCTCATGTTTTTCAAGATGATGATATGGGGTAGACCAAAGATGTGAATGAATTTTGCTAAGATGTGAATGGATTTGCCAAGTGTTTTGTGTGGTTTAACTTGTCACTTTGAGCTTGCCAAATATACAAGATGATCATGTGTGTAATTTTGTGACCCTTTTTACTTGGTCCTCTAGAGTAAAGAAATAAATAACAATTAGCAAGATGACAAAGTGGAATAGAAGAAGAAATCATTGCAGAGAAGGAGCCTCATCGGAGACTGGTAAACACAACAAACGAAGAGAACCAGGACAATTATGGACCATTGTTTTGATTTTATCTGGGGTTTAAGGCAGATCAGGGTTTGTTTATGTGATTAAGCTCTTCAATACAAATTTAGGAGAGGACAAGGACTAATGAGTTTGACTTGCATCCTTGTGTGTGTGTTTGGTATGTGATTCTCTGGAGAGTTCAAAATCCTAACCAATTTGATCATGCTAAAGTATACACGCTACTAGTGGTTAAATCATAGGTTGAACAACCCTTTGTCCCCCAAAGGGTCCACTTTAGTTAATTACTTAATTTTGCCTATTTTCCACTTTAACATATATTATTTTGAAGAGTAAGTAATCTTAAATAATTTTACTATCATCATTATAAATTTGTGCAATGAAATTCAAATTAATTATTATCTATGAAATACCGACTCCTACATACACCAGATACGGTACAAGCACAGATACAAAGACATGATTAGTGTTCAAAAGGACATAGGAACATGACACATTAAAATAACTAGTTAAATCTTATGAAAATAAGTCTAAAAAAAGTGCACACACATTAAAATAACTAGTTAAATTTGTTTTTTCTTAATTTTTAAAACTTTTTTATGGTAAGAATGTTTAAGAAGTGTTTAGTCAAGAGTAGATATTCGTTCACTTTTTTGATTTGTGTTTAAGTCGTGTAGAAAAGAGTCCAAGTCAAAAATATTTTTTAAAATTACAACATAATAGAGAGAGATATTTGACACATATCTATAAAGTATATCCGATAAGTATGATGTCCTAAAAGTATCAGACACACTAACATGCCATTCCATATAAATGTACATGCTTCCTATACTTCATTCCCTGAATCTCTACTCTTGTGGAACATTAAAAAAAAAAGTTAGTCGTGTTACTGGTGCATTTTTTTGGGTCCATAACTGGTGAAGTTTTTCTATTGAACTAAACTCAAGACTAATAATTAATTTTGATTATCGGTGTTTGCAATAAAATTTGTGAAATTAGATTTTGTGAGTTAAATGGTCAAAACAACTGTCGCTAGCATTCCTCAAACAATTAATCTCAATAGTGGCGAACATATATTATGAGGTAGAGCCACGTTCACCCAAGAAGCCAATATTTTAGGGCAGGTCTTTGCACATTGCATCAAGTGAAGTTTCCTAAACTATGATTAGTGATGGTTACTGTGTTTGTCCTTGTCCAACTCTTCTTTATTTAGCATATATTTAATCAAGGAAAAATGATTCCTTCGTATATTAATTATGTTAAACACAAAATAGTTCATTTAAAGCTTCTAAAAGTCATCATACGCAAATAGAACGAAGTTCACATAAGGGAAACCATTAGATGAAATAAGAGGTTTAAATGTTCATGAATAATACCATTTTTATTAAACATGTTTATACACGTTTACTGATCTCCTTAACATCATCCTGAATTGTTTTGATTTAGACAGCAAGTGTCTTGTATTAGAGACAGTCTTATTCAGGGTAGGATCATTATAGGTAATTAAAATTCTCGTTTTAAATATTTAATATGATTACATGTCTAATATTTAAAATTGAATAAATTTTTTGACTAAGATGAAATAATTTTACATCATTTAATTCATGTGCTTAAATTAATTGAGAGAAAATTGACGAATACAAACATTTTCTCTATGTCACGCCTGCACGCACGATTGTAACTCTATCTCACTAAAATTATTGGAAATCGACACGCAGGTTGAGTTGATGCGCACTCAAATTTGTCTACCAGACATATTCACGAGTTGGAATGTCAGTAATAACATGTTTTTTAAGAGATTACTTATTTGCATATTTAGATTACGAGTCTCAAATTACTTTTATTCTAGAAGTAACATTTTTTTTTTCCTTTTTTAATTTGGTACATTGCAGTTTGCAAAAATACTTTTAAAATTTTAGTCCAAATATAAGTTTAATCTTTGGATTGAAAAGCAACTTTTGTTATGCCTCTTTTTCCTACCATAAACATTTTGAATTGGGGTGGCAGTTTATCGTGGTTTTTGATATTGTAACAAAGATAAATATGATTGGTGGGGTATAATTTTTTTTTTTTACGTCAATGGGGTATAATTACAGTCACATTGTTTAAAAAAATTATGTTGCGGCTTAAATAATTGTCTTTAGACAAAAAAAAAATTATGAATTAGACTATTTTTTTAAAACTTTATTTACATAAAACATATGAGATCTCTTGATAATGGTAGTTAAAACTTAAAACTGTTTGTAGCATCTACTAGGGCTAGCCTAGAATTGCAGAGTTAAGTAGATATGTAAGATTTTAAGTTTAATTTTTATTGTCATTATTGTATACACATAATTTGTTTTTTTAATTTGTGTTTATACAATAATGTTGTAAACTTATCGGATTGAAACAATGATTAAGAGTCTCTTTTTATGTGTAATTTTTTTTTAAAATCAGTAACAATCAATGCATTGTGAACGAAATTAGTCTCTGACTCAAAGGGTAGTTAGCTTTGTGAATAAAATTAGCATATGACTCAAAGGATGATTAGAAAATATGAGTGATCTATAACTCATGGAAAAATAATACAACAATTTTCTAGGTGGATTTTTATTGGCAAAACCAGTATTTCATGGATGTTTTATTTGGTAATATTAAGGTGTCTTCCTATTTTTACCGTTTTTTTTTAAATATAAAAAAGTAATCGAATCTCAAATATTGTTCTTACATTGTCAAAAGGAAATGGGATGAGGTATACGCCTATGCACGAGTTGCAGCAATATTTCATTGTTTTACATTAGTTAACTTATTCATATTTGTTATTAAGTACCTCTGGTAGCATTATGTTATATATATATATATATATATATATATATATATATATATAAGTATTTGCTGATTTTAAAAAAATGGATATAATTAAACTTGAACTCCGATATTTGAAAGTTAGTTTTTTTAAGGGTTGATATTAAAAGTTAGGTTAATTTCAATTTCAATGTGTTTAATATTATTTATAAATTTGTATCGAAATAATTTTAAATAAACTTATGGTATACTGTTACTTGAATAAGCTCAGTTCTGTTTCTTTGTTTGGCTTTTTTAAACCTACAATGAAGATAAAACTTAAGACCTCCTGAACATTAATTACTAAAACCCATACTGCAGTGTTTCATGTATGAACAATAATATTTTTCAAAAATTTCAAGTGTATGCAAAGAAAAAACAACATAATTTGAATAAATTTTCAAGAAAATAACAATTTTAGATTTTATACTTTTAGTCAAACGTAGTTAAATTCCTTATATTTTCATTGATAAATTTAGTCTCAAACTTTAAAATTCAAACATCTAAATTTAATTCTTTTTAACTTTAAATTAAAGATCTTTGTTAAAATTCTAAAAGGTTAATCGAGTGAAACAAGACATAGTCTCACATCTCACATATAATAAGTTTAAACCATCACTCGTCTTCTTGTAACTAGATAAATATAGATACTTCTGTATGTAGTGAGTTCAGTAGTTTTTTCTATCTTAGATTGGGATAACATCTTTTTTCCTAAATATTTATCACCAAGAAAGATCTTTTTTGGCAACACAATGAAACTTATTTGTTTAAATTTTTAAATCTGCACAAAGCCATGTGGGTTTGATGTATATTTAATTTTTCACCATGAGATATATTACCTTAGAAACTTTGGAATATATACTTTTCCAAAAAAAGAAAAAATGGTTTGGTAAAACCTAAACGGAGAACCAATCACATGCAAATAAAGTATGAAATGTAAAGAAAATAGACGGATTAGGAAATAGAGAAACAGGAACGATATGTTTGCAGCCGACACGCCATCTTTGTCTTCACGTGGGACGCACGTGATCGGACAATTTTGGTATCTTGTAATTGATTTATATGAAGTATATTTTTCTTTTTTGTCCGAATTTTAGACTGTGTGACCTCACCTCTCTTGGCCATTGAGCATGGTTTGGGGGGCAGAAAACGTTATATTACAACTTAAGTTTGAATTTTCACCACCTACAATTGATTTTTCAAATTTCACCAAAAGTTACAATATTTCCATTTTTGTAGAAAAAATATATAATTCCAATGTAATTATAGCAAAAGTATTCAAATGAACCAAATTGATTCTAATTTCAAAATGGCTCTTAATTTTTACATTTGATTGATTTTTGTTTCATATGTACGAATTGAACACAATATCAAAGAATTTATAATAATCACACATCTTGTTTAACTAAGTGAATTAGATCCTGTGATTTTGATTGAGATCTTTGATTTGCATAACAATTTATTCTTATGAAACTTATCTTTAATGTCAAAAATATTGGTTTAGATGACTTATAGATAAACACATTCTTAAGATTTAAGAGTCATAATTTAACAAAATTTAACTTGGCAAAAATTTATAATGTGAAATATTTTTTATTTGTAAACATGATTAAATTTGATCTAAGTCTTCTAGTTTTTATAGGTTTTAAATGTCATGAGTTTTATTTTATTTTTTAAAATAATTTCTATCATCACTTATTGATGTGTGTGTATTTTTCTTAAAATTTTAGTAGATACACACAAAGAGGATGATAAGTCTGATGTTTTTTCTTGTCGCTTAATCTATTTATTTTCAAAAAATCTAGCTCAATTGATTATTTTTAAGACAAATAAGGTATATATATATATATATAAAGAAGG
>PYAF01003244.1:178129-199437 GCA_007407185.1 Glycine tomentella | reverse complement strand
AACAAAAGGAGGAGGATGTAAGAAAGGTAATATATAAAAATATCATATATCTCATATACAATTTTATTATAACTTAATTAGTTAGTAAAATGTATGAGTTGTTGTAAATTTAATGAAATTGTTTTCAATTCCTAAAGATAAAAAAGAAATTCTATCATCACTAATTGATGTGCGTGTGAGGTGATAAGTATGATATTTTTTCTTGTCACTTAATCTATTTCTTTCTCCTTCTAGAATTTTCAATAACAAAGATGATCTACACTTCTTATTGATATAACATATACCTAAATAGATCGTATCACATTTCACCCTATAATTATTCATGTGACATGTATAGAATATGAATACATAATATAAAAATTTATGAAAATAAAAACTACTGAATTATAATGAAATTTTACCGTCATTACGAAGAATAAAAATATATTTAAGTCATTTTTTAATATATGAAAAAGAATATGATCAGCATATTAAATCCATATAATAAAAAAATGTTAGAACAGATTCTCACTTGCTATTCTTTTAAAAAATAATTTTAGCTTTTTCAGAATAATTTTTTTATTTTCATCTCTATTTTACTATTTTTTTATCATATTTTAGCCTTCTTTAAAATCATTTTTAATATTTTGTAGTTATTTTTCTAATTTTTTAACAAATAGAAATCAAAGGACATTAGTTGTTAATAAAGTAATTAAAAAATATACCTTGTAACATATATATACTTCCTCCTGTATCTTTTATAAGTAAAAAAGAAAATCCTAATTTTGATCTCAAATATAAATATAAATTGACTAATTTTTTTTATTTAATGAGACTATTTTTAAAATGTCATATTTAATAAGGATAGAGATTTTTTTATGTTTGATATCAAGTTTTAATAAAAAATAATTTAGGATTAAAGTTTTATTATTATTATTTTTTTTAATTAACATAATTCAATGAATAAATTAATTCTTTAATAAGTGCAATAACATTTTTTTTATTATAAAAGAGATGGGAGGGAGTATTAATCTTTTATAGGGGAAATTTTTATTTTATTTTTACAGCCATAGGGGAAATATATACTAGTAAATGCTTTTAGTTACTATTCGTTTACTTATTTAAGAAAAATTAAAGTAACATTTTCTTTGAAATTTTGATTAAAGAATTTTACTAACTTTTCTAATTTAACAAGTTATTGTTTTTGTTGTTGAAAAGAACAAGTTATTGTTATGACTTAAGACTTATGAGCAATGAATTTGGATACTTTCTATAACATATGGCCGGGGGATATCCTAATTAGTTTATGAAAAAGTAAAAAATATTATTGTAATTATTTAAAAATACCATGTCATCTAAACAAAAAATTCCACTCTGTTGATGATATATTATGGAGTGGAGCCGGATTTCACTCAATGAGAATTAATTTCAAGCTATGTAAAATCATTTGGCAACTCAATCAAATTGACACATTTGTGGGGCCCGTGCTCATAATTTTTTTTAAAACAGGTCATGTCATGTGTCAACACTTTCTTAATTTTTAGCTTTTGTTTATATCAGTTTCATCTCCCATAATTATTTTTTTTCCTTGTTTTATATTACCATGAACTTTATAAGTTAACCCTACTAGAAGCAAGATAATTCTAAATTTTTTATCAATAAATATTAGTAATTAATTTTGTTAGTGAAATAATTTAAATTTATGATTTCTTTTCACCAATAAATCAATCAGATAACTTGGTATAACTATGCTTCTCAAAGCGAATTCTCTTATTCGATCTTAACTTGGTATGTATTAGTAAAATTGAAAGGTGCAGAGAAGCAAAAAATTCAGAAAGTTGAGCATAAAAAGAAATCTATTACATATGTAATATAAAATATTCACAATTTTTATATAATATAACATTAGAGTTCTTACAGCAGAAAGATAAACCTAGGCATTATTCATGCTTTATCTTATATTGTAAAATAGCGTGTTAGGGATATTAAAATAAAACTATTCATGTTAGGGATATTAAAATAAAACTATTCATATATTTAATTTTTAAAAGTTTTAAACAATTGATTTATCACAAAATAAGCTTTTATTTGACCGATATTGTGTACTATTATTATTAAATTAACATATTAGTTTAGTTTTTGAAAAATTATTCATAATTTCATATAGATAATTTATAGTACTTCATAATATGACTTATTAATGTCTTATTAGTATTTTTATGTGGGTATAATATATTTTTTTGTTATTGAAGACTGTTAGACACCTAGAAGTAATATTGATTAAGTCCTACTAATCTCATATTTTATTACGTAAGAGATTATGAATGTCTTTAATCTATTGGGTCAGAGTCTAATGTTATTTGAGGTTTGTGATTATTGCTAAATTAAGAAAAATTTAACAATGAAAATTGAATATAAATTCTCTACTAAATAAATTATTTTCATTCATATGAACACAACAGGTCTTATAATACTACCACAATCGGCTTTTTGACGTGTTAGGGGTAAAAAAATGTAATTACTATATAGTGATAGTCTTTAAAATAATTACCATTTAGGGATAAGTAGTACTATCTATTACGACTTTACTTTTTTTATTCTATCGAAGTCATAACTTTATTTACAACTTCATTGTTCATTTTTTTATTTTCGCACTCAGAAGTCGTAGATATATTTACGAGTTTAAAGTCGTAAATATATTTACAACTTATTTGCGATTTCATTGTTCATTTTTTCATTTTTTGCATTTTTAAATATTTTTTGGTTTAATTTGTTTATTTTTTCGGTTTTATTGGAATGCTATTTATATATATAAATTATTTTTGTTAGCTTTATTATTTATTTTAATATTGGTTTTTTTGGAATTGTTTTATATATATATATATATATATATGGGATACGACTTTAAAGTCGTAAATCCAAACCCATATATATTAAATATTTTTTAATTACTTTTATTTGTTATTTTAATTTGTTGTATTTTGAAGTTTTTTTTATTGATTTTTAGTTATTTTTTGTGTAATTAATTTAAAAATTGAAAAAATTAGTTAGATTTTATTATTTAAAAATACAAGTAACTTTAATTTTTATAATTTGGTTTAATATTTTGTATTTATTTTGTATTTATTTTATTAAATATTTTAGTAATTTATGTTATAATTACTTTGTATTATAATTAATTTTGTATATTTTTGTAGTAATGTTAAAATTTTAATTTCTAGAGATTTATTGTTTGATGAAAATATTTTGCTAATAATTTTAACTTGTAAAATATGAATAAGATATAGTTATTTTGATTTTCTTTATTAATTTTGACAATTATGACAATCTTAATTAATCATTTGGCATAATAATGTTAAAAAAAAATTTATAGGAATAATTGTTATATTAACACCAAATCTAATTTAAATGTCTTTCATAAAAAGATTAATGAATATGAAATGAACATGACAAAGTACATAAAAGTAAAAAAGTAGAAATAATATTAATTGTCAACTTACTTGTATGGACAATTATGATGATTGTGTCCTTTAGTTCTACACAATGAGCATTTTTTGACCTATTTAGAATTGGCTCGTCCATCTCGTTATATATACGAGTAGTGACTGATTTTCACAATGACTTTCGTTGTTTTGAAAGATCAGGCATAAAACATGGACCCAAATGTTAAGGCCAATTGTCTTCACTTTCAAGAGAATGAAAGTGATACTGATAAACTTTGCAAATGTTTTTCAACTTGCATACAGGGTCAACAAAGTTATCGTAATTTAAGTTGTAAGAAGCACACGTTGCAATTGCGTACGAGTATGGAATTCGAAAAGTCTAGAAATGTCCACAATCACATGACCATTCGAAAAGCTTGGAATGATTTTATTGTTCAAGGTGTGATGGACCACAGTATTTGCATGAAAATTCAGAATACATTCAATGGTATATACGTCGAACTAAACAATATATATCGCGTGAAGGGACACTCATTATTGAGGTTGTAACTTTACTCTTGTAATTTGGATAAATTATGTATTTCTATTATTATTCATTATATGTTTCTAGCTTCAAAAATCTTAATTTACAAAATTACGGTTCCATGCTGGTCATCACCATCATCAATCACATGTTGAACTCAATGTACCTTTGATGCATGTTTCTGGATTTATGCCCCACTATCATCAATCACATGCACAACTTTTTTATCCGTCAATGAGTTTATCTGGATACATGCCTCAAGGTTGTGAGCAAAGTTCACAACAATTTGGGTTCTCAACATATGTATCTCAACACTCATTTCAAGTTTCTTCTACGTCAAATATTTTTGAAGGACACTCACAGAGGTTTGGTACCACTTTCAACACTCCGCCATCAACATATAACCATCACCATCGGCATCTTTTTATCGTTTGTCATTACCTACTCAAATACATGACATGGGTAATGAGGATGACGACAATGATGACGATAATAATAATACGACCAAAATGATGATGATGATAATGATGGCCACGAAGATGATCATGTTCCCCAACAACAATAAACACACACGTGATCATCCTAGAACAAGAGGAAGAGGTGCTACAACAAAAAGAACAAACCCATCAACAAATCCAGTGCAACAACATCAAAGACCTTGACGCGTATTTAGAAGAACTCATCGTGGGACATCATCCCACTATTAATTTTTTTTCTTTAATGCCTTTGTAATGTATTCGAATTTAATTTCATAATTCTATGTCTTTCAAATTATATTGTGTTCATATTACAATTATTATTAAAAAAGTTAATTACCATTACTATGTCAAACGATCAATTAACATAATTATATTTGTAACAATTAATTAAAAAAATAAAAAATAAAAAGATCTTTTTTCATATATTACAAGAAAATATTATTAGCAAACTATTTTTATCTAAAAATAAGTATTTTTAAATTTAAATTTTAAAATTTCAAACAAACTATACAAAATTTATTCACAAATTTTACATAATACAAAGTAATTATAACATTAATTACTAAAATATTTATTAAAATCATCTAAAAATTACATACAAGATACTAAAACAAATTACAAAAATTAACATACTTACATTTTTAATTAACAAAATTAAAACTAAAATACAATGAAAAAATTCAAATTACAAAAATTATAAGACAAATAAAATAAATTAAATAAAAAATAGCAAGATCAATAAAAAAATACAAGTACGACTTTTGAATGCATTTTTTCATAAAAAAAAAAATAAAAATCTAAGAACAAGATGTTGAGTTGGAAAAATCGTAAATATGTTTACGACTTTTGAATGAATTTAAAAAAAAAGAAACTTACTAATACGAAAATAAAAAATGAAAAGTAAAATTGTAAATAAAGTTATAACTTTAATTGAAAAAATATTAAAAAAAATTAAAGTCGTGACAAGGGTACAACTTATCCCTAAATAATAATTATTTCAAAGGTTATTCCCATATGATAATTACGTCTTTTTATTTTTTTTTATACCCCCAACACGTCAAAAAGCTCCTGTGGATTTCCTAAGTCATATTAGTATTTTTCTTCTTCTTTGAATTACACTATTTTAATCATTTTAAAAGTAAATTATATTAATTTATTAAACAATCTCACAAAATATAAAGGAAAGTGATAGAATAAAAAAAAGAATGAAAGTCATTTCCAAGAGAAAAGTTTGGAAGAAAAAAGGAAGCAGAAAGGAAGCATCATCGAGGGAAATGGAAAGTGGCAAAACAGATGATTCACATTTATTGATAAAGCACATTAGCAAGGATGAGACTAGTGAAAGTGAACGTCCTAGTAAGCATAGCCATTTCCAAAGATTGTCGTCAAACCAGAGGACATGCTTTTCTATGAACGAGGTCCATGTATGATTTACTAGGCCACACGTACTTTATAAGCTATTCAAGGTACCCAATTCAATTGATTGATCCAATGCTTAAGATATATTATCTCTGTGGCAGGTTGTGAGAATAACATGAAGCTTACGTGCAGGTTGTTAATTATGCCCAGTCACTGCTTCCTCATTGATAGTGAAAAATAAAACTTTGGTCATTATTTATATTTTAGGCTCTAGTTTGATTTTTCAAGTTTAAATTTTGTTTTTTTTATTAAGATGGTCTAACTCAATTAGTTTGATATTGTGTATATGTGTTATAAATTCCTATGCATAAAAAAGTTTAATTTTAATTTCTTAAAAGACCAAACCGTAACCTAAAATATAAATAAGGGACAAAAACTTATTTTAGCTAAATAAATATTATACCAAAATCTTAGCGTTCGAACATAAATATTATAGTTAATATATGTGGTTGGGTGATGACTAGTGATTTGAAAGTGATGCTCCATAACTTGCATTATTAAGGGAATAAAACTATGATATATAGGAGACAACACGGTGGTGCCATCCCGTACCAACCCATAGCCAAAGAAGCAAGAGCTATTTTCTTGATGTGGTGGGTAAGATTTAACAAATCCATATCAATCACACGTTTCCTTGAGTTAGAACATGGAAAAAGAAACAACTCGTAGAAAGTTAACAGTTTGAACGGGATATGCATCGTTTCTTTTCATCGAAAGATATTGTATTTGACTTGTTTGAAGTGAGTAAACGATAAACAAAATAATTTCAGTGGTTCACGAAAAAAGTTAACTATTTTTTTCTTTTCATATCCATAATTTGTTATATAAATGAATATGTGATGTAAATGTTGATTTCTTCATTAATAATTGAGATTGCTTAATTTATTTAGTTTGTCATTTTTTTAATCGGGAGAAAATAATTTCTTAAAGTACTATCTAATAATTAAATCCAACACTATATTACTCTTTCCTTCCTTTCTTGGATGCATTTTGATTAGAGGGAAAAACTTTATACACTAGTATAAAGACTAATACACCCATGCTAGCACAGTGAATTCTCGCAAATACCCCTGGTGATATAAGTAATTACATGCTTTGGTCAGTTGCCTTCTTTACACTTGCCGGTTTGCATACTCCTTCTCCTTCGTCTACTTCGATTTTCTTCTGCTTGCCGCCGCATGTCATTGCTTTGGTCAGCTCCGACGCATTTGAGGCTACATTGGTGGTCGTTTGTTGACTGTGGGAGGTCATAATTTGTGCCGGCCGTCGTGTGAGGTATGCATCGTTATCGCTCTCTGTTGTGGATGTCACGGATTGGATAATCTGTATACTCTATACGGATTGGGTAATCCATAGGAGACATATGGATTGGTCTTACGGATTAGTTAATCCGTATTCTCCTACGGATTACCCAATCCGTATGGAGTATACGGATTACAGGATCTGTATGATTCATACGGATTGAGTAATCCGTAAGAGTCATACGGATTGGTTAATCCGTAAGCAAGCTACGAATTAGTCAATCCGTATGGAGCTCAGATTGAGGCATTTTAAATTAATGATTAAATTAATTGTGTTTTATTCTTTATTTTATATATTTGAGCCCTTAGAAAATGTAATTATATAATTAGATGTTTTGTTATTGATGATAATATTGATTATTGGATCGAAGAAACATTATATTCAGTTGATTAATTTGGTTATTCATTACATCATAGATCTAATTGTGGTGCTTTGTGATTTTTTATTGAATCATGTTTGAACTAGTTTACTCTGATAATATTTGTTTTGCTTGTAATGTTGGTTTTGGTACTGGTCATGATGCTTCCAATTGTTGGTTTTGGTACTGGTGATGCTTCCAAATTGAATCCTCATGCATTTAATGTTGTTAATTTTGTAATGGGGTTGGGAGCAATGTAAATAAATCACATTTTGTTGTGTTAAGTTGTTTTTCTTGAATTTCTAATTGTTTTTTATAACTAAAACTAAAGTGTGTGTGTGTTCTGGGATAAATTCCACAGGTACCTGAGATTAGGATGCTGAAGCAGATTTAGGTTTCAAATTTCACGCCTAAGTATACAGTAGTGTTATGGGATTTCCGATTAAGTTTAGTGGGATTGAGGTGGCTGATGGTGCTGGTAAATAGACAAAAACTGGAGTGGTGTTGTATGCAGCTATGATATATTGAGTTTGACCCTTGTTTATTTAATAGGCTGGTGGTGTGTGGAAAGATCACTGAAAAAATGTATGTTTGGATAAGTATTATGGTGGTGTGTGGAAAGATCACTAAATACAATATCATCTTAGTGTGCAGAAAGGCTTACAGTTCTTTGTTATAGGCCATTTAAGGGGCTTTGACATGATGGGGAAGTTCAGTTCTGTTATAGGCCATTTAAGGGGCTCAGAGGAGGCTAGAGTTAGAGATTTCTTAGTTTGTGATTTAATTGTGTATTTTGGTGTAACTTATTTTACATTTTGGAGGTTCATTTTGTATGTTAAAATCTATATATGCTATTGAACTAGTTTATTTGTTGATTATCTTTGAACAGGTTTTATTTTCAATGTATATGCTTGTAATGTTTGGTTTTGGTAGTGGTGATCATGCTTCGATGGATTTGTTGGTTGTGGCTTATTGCGCTTATGCTATTATACCACTTATGGTAACCTTTGGTAGTGGTGATCATGATTCCATCACTTAATTAGCTGTGGAATATTACTCTTATGTTTGAACAAGTTTTTCATTATTGGTTGGTTTTGTAAATTCACAGGATTAACCAAATTTTTTTACCATATTATGGCTAGAACACGAGGAAGACATCGGGCAGTAGGTGGAGATGTAGGCAGAGGATCTGGTAGAGGGAATAGTGTGAATGAAGAGGTAGCCCCTCAACGTCGTAGGCCTACGGCATCTGCCAGAAGACAAAGGCCACGGGCAGGTGTTGTTGATCTTCCGGCTCAGGATGGTGGTGTTGAGGAGTAGTGTGTCGAGGTTGATATCCCTGCCATGGAGGGTGGAGGTGATGAAATGCAATCTTATCCAGGTGGGCCGCAGGACTGTTTAGTTTTGACAAAGTACGTTGACCATGTGGCTCTTTGAGTGTGGGAAGGACGGGTAGTTGTTTTCTTTTTTTTTGAATAATCCGGTTTAACTGATGAACTATATGACTAACATTCAAGTAATTTATTTGCAGGAACGTCCTGAGTTGAATTGGCGTCGCACAGAAGAAAAGTTAATAAATTTGGGCGGCCTGGACTCGAGATAGAAGGACTGGTTGCTGCTAGCGGCTTAGCCCCGTTGATTTCATGCTCAGTCGAGACCGGTGACAAGGGGTTGCTCTCGGCATTTGTAGAAAGGAGGCACTCCGAGACCAACAGCTTTCATCTGCCTGTAGGGGAGCTGAAGATCACTCTGGATGATGTTGCGTCGCTATTGCATATCCCCATCGAAGGAGAATTGTTATTGTACGAGATTGTTGATGTTGGACAGGCAGTTCGTTTGATTGTTGACTTGCTTGAGGTATCCCCTGAAGAAGCCGGAGTGGAGATGGAGCATTGCCATGGGGCATACGTGCGCTTGTCTTGGCTGCGAGACATCTATGCTGTGAAATGTCATCAGATGAATGGATTGTAGCAGCCAAAGCATACTTGCTTCATCTGGTTGGGGCACACTCTTTACCAACAAAAGTGCCACACACATCAGTGTGGTGTTTTTGGAGGCATTCCGCGATCTTGAAGACTCAGGATGATATGCTTGGGGTGTGGCAGCATTGGTTCACATGTATTTTAATCTTAACTATGCATGTTAGCACCACGGTAAACATCTTGCCAGTTATCTCACCTAGTTGCAGGTAATGGTTTCGAATGATTTCTTACTAGACTATAGGAATAAATTTGTTAAAACTGGTTCATTATATGAAATTAATGTTGGTCAATCTGGTGTAGACTTGGATCTATGAACATTTCCCATCTGTTGGAAATGTCACTGTTGACCAGAGTTGCCTGGAGACACAACCACGTGCGTGTCACTGGAAGCCTGCCCAGGCATTACCGTGCATCACTTATCGTAGGCACCTAGACAAGTTGGTTATGGACGATGTTTGTTGAACTCCTTATGGCGCTCATCATGAGCATAGAGAGTTCGACATCATTTCCCTATTCTCTGGGCATATTCGGTGAGAACCAAATGTTGTCAGGCTTTTACCAGAGAGAGTGCTTAGGCAGTTCGGATATGTTCAACCAATTCCAAAAATCCAGTCAACAGAATTGCCAAGCACAAAGGAGGTCGATGAGGCATGGATACATTTTGGGGACCACGTAGTAGTGACTGGTGAATAGGTCACTCATCCCAGTCAGAAGGTGGTTGGGTATATGGACTGGTTTTTCCATGTGTCTCATCCATATATAAGTTCCCCTCAGATTGGTGATCCTGTTAGACACCCTCCGTCTGGTTGGGTATATGGACATGCTTTCGTATGAAACAACAATATCACAATTTGTTTTGAATTGTATTTATTGTTATGTTATTAACCTTTACTGTTTAACCACTAATGTTTTTGACATTGGTTCAGACTACGTGCCAAAGGTTAGCAGAAGGCTTGCAAGAGATGATAGACCTGCGTATGGTTACTCGTGGGACTGATGCCTATGCCGCTACAGAGCACCTACTACGTATAGCACGTTCTGACACCGAAGAAGGATGTGTGTATTCGCGGCAAAGACGGACGAGGCAGAGGCACGAGTAGTGATGTTGCTGGACACATTTGATTTCATTGTATTTAAGTAGTATATGACTTTAATGTGGTCTAATCACATGACATTTTGTTTTGTTAATCCTAGTTGATGTACACAACATCATTGTAGTTATGTCTTTTTTATCTAATATATTAAGTTCAAATATAACCAAACATTGTAGTTATATCTTTTTTTATCTAATATCTATTTTCAACTATTTATTTTATTAATAATTAAAATCATTCTTTTTCTAACTAAAATCATTTTTCTAATTTTTTTTCAATTAATTAAGGTATACGGATCAGTCAATCCGTATGAACTATACGAATTATCCAATCCATAAGAACCTTATAGATTGACTGATCCGTATGAATCATACGAATTACCCAATCCGTATGATCCATACGGATTCAATGATTCGTATCATTCATACGGATTGGTTAATCTGTACAGTTCATACGGATCAACAACACCTATATAAAAATATGGATTGCGTAATCCGTATATTTCATACGAATTATCTAATCCGTGAATTAAAAACTCAGCTTGTATTATAAATAAGGTAGGGTATTTTGGCCATTTACAAAATTTACTGGGTGTATTAATCTTTATAGTGGTGTATAAAGTTTTTCCCTTGACTTTATTTTAATCTAAAATTGGGTTGGATCTGGCTAGGGACAAAAAGCAGACTTTCTCAAAGCCCAACTACCTAGTGCGGCTCTTAATGGACCCACGCACCCCCTCCTTTCCCCCAAGTAATATTCAAATTACTTCTAGAAATTTAATTGTGAATTTCAAAAACTTAATTAAGAGAGAGTATTTAATATGTTTCGAAATTAAAATTTCACAAGTGTTTAAATATCCTTTCTAACTTCAATTTAAGAATGTATTAAATACTCTTTTAAAATAAAAATTTCAGAAGAAACAATGACATTCTCATCTTATTTAAATAGGACTAAAATAATAGTGTAAAATGTAAATAGAAGCTACTGAAGATTTTTTTTTTTTTAAAAAAAAATCTTTGCATGTATAAAGTATATAAATGCTAACCATCGAGTGCATGAACTAACTGGTGTGGGATAGTTCCAAGCTTCAAACTTAACCAAAGGTTGATCTCGAATTAATTCCTAAATATTCATATGCGTTTAATACTCGAAGAGAATTTTATTATCTACAATGGTTAAGAAAATATTCCACCTACTTTAATGGAGCCTTGCCTTTTTTTTTTTTACAACCATGGAGCCTTGCTTAAGAAACCCAATTACAAATTGATTTATAATTCTAAAGAACCAATTACTTTTAAATACATAAACTTATTTAATTATTTTTAAATAACTCAAGTAATTAAATTTAATCTAAATATTATTTAATTTTTACATTTGTGATATTATATCATTCAGGAAAAAAAAATAAAGTGACTTCATAATTCACATTATAGTAGATTACACAAATCTCTCATGTAGTTTAAAAAAATTACACATATTTTTCCTTTTTAAAAAAATCTACCAAAAATCCCTTAAGGTTTAAAATAATAATGCATAGCTCCCCTCTTTTTTAAAATATATTTAGATCTAATGTTATTATTATAGGCATGGAGTTGGTTTAGATGATTTTGTGTATTGGATCATTAATTGCTTGGTTGGAGTAATTTCATTTAGTTTCTTAAACCTATAATTTTTCATTTGAATTATGAGTTTGCTAGAATGGAATTGTTCAATGGTTCAACTGCTCATTATGGTGTTCAATTGGTTAATAGATTTACTGATATGACAACTTGATTTAATTTTATGCAACCTAATTTTTTTTATCAAAATTATCTTATACTTGAAAGAGAAAAATAAGAACATTTTCAGAAAAAAAATATTCATTGAATTTCATGTACAATGCACATGATTTATTATTATCAAATGTTTAGACGACATTTATGGGGTTTGGATAAATTTTAAAAATTGAAAGAAAACATGTGTAATTTCCTTAAATCTCCAAAGAAGTTTGTGTAGGTTTTAGAAAAGAAAAACATGTTTAATTTCTTTAAACCTCATGAAAAATTTATGTAATTTATTATTCATATTATCACTTATCGAATCAACAACACTATCATCTCATTGCTCTTCAGTATGCTACTCTGAAAAATGACCCTGCACAAGCACAACTACCTCCAAAGGCATTGTGCAAAAGGGTCTAAGGAACAAAATTATAAAAATATACATTTAACAAAAGAGGCCTATGTTGCATAATACCAAGTATAGACTATAGTTGAACCAAAAATATATCATCGTATCCTCCCACAACCAAAAACAAAGACTGGGAGGTATGCATGCCAACACGTGTGAATTAGTTGGCATTCTGTTGAACCAACCAAACCTAAACTAAGGCACTCCAAACAGCTCCATCCCCTTCACCACACTTTGAGTGCACATATTTGATCTTCTCTACTGACTTGCAGATTCCACTGCAGCTCCAGTCAAAGGATGCAACACATATGTTACCTGCTTGTGCCTTCCACTCACAATCTACACAAACATGTTGGTTAGGTATATTGTTTCATGGAAAAACATCAAAATACATGATGAACTTGTAGTAGTACTTCAAATAAATATAGATTCTGTATTTCTCAGAATTTTCAGATGCCATACCTGGAGGAGTCCCACAGCACATACTGCGGTCATCTATATGCTCAACTTCCAGACCTATGAACCATGCACCAAGTGACACGTCTTCATTGGCGTATTTGTGCAGTATTGGCCTGCAGTCACAATTAGGATTCACATGAAACTAGGACTCATCCATAACTTACTGTAAAATTTATTTTACTTTCTTTATTGGCAGCACTATAAAGTCTAGGATGGACTTAATTTAAGTTTAAAAAAATGTTTCTTCCAATATGAAGGTGAATGTAGTGAGTGTGCAAGAAGAGTTAATCTTGATCATACAACTATACATGAATGATTAAAATTGTTTAACTTAAATCAATTCTTGATCATGCACTACAGTTGTATGGTCAACATTAGCCCCTCAATACTCTCAACCAAAGGAAGCTAAGTACTAAGTGGAAAAGCATATCCATACTGGTTGATGGAAATGTAGGTGGCCAGATCCTTAGAGATTGCATATATCTGCCCAGTTGCATGTCGGAAGTATTTGTTCCCCTCTTCTCCAAATTTCCAAAACTCAGGTTCATGATACTTAACATCCCTACAATAAGAAACAAGATCAGATAACTACAAAGTCGCAATGAAGAGAATTGATAGGGAATGACCTCATTCTAAAATACAAGTCCCGTGGAATTACTTTCGAGAAAGAACAGGTCCAGATTTCATACATCCAATGTAGATCCTTGGTTTTGAACGGTGACGAGCAAGGGTTGTTGCAAGTACACCTATATGGCAGCAATTGTTATAATAAACCTTACTTGTGAGGGGAATATGGGGGGGGGGGGGGGGGAATAGTGAAGGAAACAATGGCATGGAAACACATGAAAAATGTCAAGAAATATGGAGACAGCACATACCTATATTGACATGGACATCATCATCCACTTTGACATAGAAATCCGCATCCCATTTTGCAACTGCTGTGGAAAAGAATACTTTTGTCTTTGCAGACAATTCATGATACCCTTCAACATGTTCCTACAAAATGAATAGACAATGTCATAATCCTACTAGATTATTCAGATTTATCTTGTATAAATGATATACATTACCAGGCGAAGGAAGTCTTTGTGCTGGGCTTCTTCTGAATCAATAGCTCGATCTAGAATGCTGTTAGAAGTAGCACTGTGAAACCACAGCAACATCATTCATGTAAGTTTCAATAAGAGAGTAACTGCATCCCATTTAGAGTAATAATAAGATTGTTTTGTGTTGGGATCTTAAGAATGTTGATTTGGAAAAAAGAATCAAAACATCCCTATAGTAACTTCAGAATTTACTCTTGTGAATACATTTAAGATTTCTTGGCAAAGGTAACAATAGCCCCTTCTGCTGCATGCACAGACAACTACACCACAAAGGTGGTTTATTATCAAAGCTAAAGAAATTGAATTTCTAATTACTACGCTTCTTCTTTCAGAACTGCCAAGATTAAACTAGAAAAAATTTGTTTCTCCATGAATTTATTAACAAATAACAATTGAAATCACATAAGCCCAACCATGAAACAACTTGTGTTGTATAGTGAAGATGTAAATAAATCTAAGATTCCCAAGACCAAACTCTTGATATTGCATTCTAAGAATAAAATTGATGAAGCATGCGATTCAAATTCAAGTTACTACAATGATGAGCAGAAATGGAAACCTAGATTCTGGTTACTTAAAACATGCATCAGTGTAATAAATACACGGAATAGGACCATTACACACTCAGCATTATAAACACAAACAATATTCCATATACTCCATGGTCAACAAGGTCAACCCCTAGGAAAACTTTCATGATATTATAGTGCAACAGAGACACAATTCTAGCATAGTTCTGCCAAATGATTTCCAATCAATACAAGATTTTGAAATTATGATCCCTAACATTATTGATCTTAATATTTAAGGTGAACATAAGCAATCAAACTTCAAATGAAGGGATATCTTCAAACAGGTATACTGTCAAGAATCTTTGATGAGCTTGATCATGTCAAATTATGTGATACAAGTCTACTATCTCATCTCAACATGAGATAATGATTGACTTAAGTAGAAAAAGTAAAAGATTACAGAGGGATCCTGCTGCATTGGTATTTTTGTCATCAACAACTTGTTCTTCAAGGTAAGGATTAAAAATGAAGTTCTATGTGGCAAATTTTGTGGCTCATTTTAGGATCTACTAGTCAGAAAATAGTGTAATAGAGATAAATTTGTTATATCAAACAGGAAAAATCCTTTTGTGTTATCATATTAACAAAAAAGAGTAAATACTTGTGTTTCACAGAACAAACGAAACTTCAAATGGCTTCACATTGTATGGAATTATGGTTAAATCCATAAATTCATTAGCCAGTTAAGTCATTATTGTAACTCTCTCCTGATTCACACTTTCACACCATACTTTATTTAGATGATAATTTCACGTTACTAACACGATCAAAATCTTACAAGAAATTACCTGTGACCAATCATGAATCTGATGACAATTCCTTTCTCGTGTTCTAATTGAAGAAGCTGTTCACCTGATCAAGAAAGGGAGCCAAAACCACAACTTGTTAGAAATTAGTATCACCATTTAGATTAGACTAAAACAGTTTCCATTAAAAACATAAGATACCTTGAGGCATCCAAGTCTCTCTAACCGAATCACGCCGCTTCCTGCTACTGAAAGCAGTGTTTATGCCAATCACTACAAACACCTTCTTCCTTGGAGGGTCTTCAGTGGAGACCCCCGAGCCCAAGGTGTTAGCCGAACCATCCGAGATCTCGTGTTCTCGAGTACTCCTTGCGGCTGCCAGCTCCATCTGAAGCATGGAAACTTGCTTGTCTAGAGATCTGACACCCCTCCAAAGAAAAGTAAACACCAATCATTCATCAAACACTTCAATTGCAACATGCAAGCAAATCTAACCAAAATGGGAACATGTTCCTGTTAGCACTCACTGAATGGCTTCATGGGTTTTGTACACTTTATTCATTACATCATTATCCTGCACAGGCTGCATGTGACACATTCCAAAACACACCCCATAGATTTCAAAATCAAAGAACATAATTTTTTTAAAAAAATGTGAGAATGGAACTGAGAAATTTACTATGAATAAAACATACCTTTTTAGGAGCACAATCCCCTGACACAACTTGCAGTTCTTGCTCATGTCGGTGATTTGACAGAAATACCCCGTTAGATTCAGGTGGTTCCCATATCCTGAGAAGTAACAACGATGTTGTTGTTCAGTAATCAACATAACCCGAGACATAAAAATTTGAACTTGACAAAGTGCCAACACACAGACCCAAGTTTCCAACTTCAGTTTCATTAGAACAAAATTAAAAAAGGAAAGTACACAGAACACGAATCCAGAACTGAGATGAATCATATAAGAAAAAAGAGTAAAGAGAAAATGTAGAAAGATAAAGATAGAGAGAGACCTGGTTGTTATGAGCATTCCAATAAGGAAGGAAAATACAGAGAAAACTGGAACCCATTTTGCTGAGATCTTCTTAGAGCTACGAACCTTCATATTGGTCCTCTGTGTCTGTCTATGATTTATTACAACTTACAACATAATTTTATGTTGTTGTAATAATTATAACAGAGTGGTTTTGTGGATATTTATACTAGAATAACATTAGTAAACTATTTGAAATTTGAATGTTGCAGAATGTTAATACTTTATGAATAAATAATAGTGTCTGTAAAAAAAAAATGAATAAATAATAGTGTAAACTGTAAAGCCCTTTTTCTTTTATGTAAACCGGTCTTTACAATCATTACTTATTATAAAGATGTTTATGCAACTATTAACTTGTTGTTAGTTCCATCTCTTCACACACACACAAAGTTAGTTAATTTATTTAGAGTTTAATTTATACAGTAATAGTATAAAAAAATATTTACATTGTAAATCACTCATAAATTAAGTTAGAAATAACTTTTAAGATAATTATACAAAAATCTTTAAAAAATAATTATAATAAAACTTGACAAAATTATAACATATTTTAATTTTTTATCGATTGGCATTAAGTATAAAATTTTTTGTTTTAATCAGACTATTCTTTCACCCATTAAATTATAAACTAATTTTATTTATAATATGTGATTATTACTGATTTAATAAAATTTTACACAGACAAAAATTAAATACAAATTATTTTATTAAATAAATCATTTCTCACATGTGAATGTGAATAGAGCGAGATTATATTATATATTATTATCTTAACTTTATAAGTTATAGTATATTTTTTTATCATTATCTTATCTACTATTTTTATTTATTTTTCATAAATTAGTTTGTATAATTAGAAGCATTTAAAAATTAAGAGGTGCACTAATAATACCTTAACATGCATTTTGTGAAACTGACGAGTCAATAGTCATGACAAGAGTCGTTGAGATTGTTAGGTAAAGTTGACATGCGACTTGGACTCGTAAGAAATGGCGTCTCTTTTTCGCCAATCACGCCGTCAGTGTGGATGATGTGTGCTCCTCCACGTAGTCGTGGATGGGACTTTGTCAGTTGAAGCAAAAGAAGTTTCGTTATGGAAACAAAAGCTCCAATATTCATTCACTTGTTTTAACTTCAATCATATTGCGTCTCCATTAAAATTTATGTTATGAAAGAGAGAGGTTTATAACTTATTATAAGGGTGTTTTGGCTGCACTAATCTTTGTTTTGTTTTCCTATGCAATTTTTATAAGGCCGGGTACAATTAAATGACAGGATTTGTTCATGGCTTTGAGGAAGCAAAAAAACGTGTTAACACTGATATTTTTTTTACAATTTTAAATTAAGAAATGGAGAGAGGGAATATCAATTTGATTAGTAGTTAGTAGACATTATTTAAATCAGTTTAGTTTAGTCATTCCCTATCATGAATTTTGGAGAGACTTTAGTTTATGGGAAAGGCTGTAATGTGACCAAATATAGACCTGGGAATCAGGGAAGGCAATGTCCAATAACCGTTACATGGAAGCATGTAAGAGCGTGAGGATGGCGAAATGAGTCGAGTCAAATAGGTCCATCTGTTAGCATGTTATTAATTTGGTGGAGTTGGATGATGAATCCAATTTATCTATTCGTTGCGATCCGTTCTGTCTAATCCGTTGTCCTGACGGACTAATGGTGGGACAGGGCAGGCCTTGTACATATATTTTAAAAGAATATATATATAAATACTAGTAGTTGTGGGTAGAATTTGGATTGTTACTTTATATTTTTTAAGTTTATAATA
Organism: Glycine tomentella; assembly: GCA_007407185.1. NCBI lineage: Eukaryota > Viridiplantae > Streptophyta > Magnoliopsida > Fabales > Fabaceae > Glycine > Glycine tomentella. Next base: position 180,978 of record PYAF01003244.1, on the reverse strand, counting down.
TTGTTCAAAAATTAAAATATATATTTATTATTGTTTTTTATTATTTTATAAACTTAATTTTTTTAATATTTATAGAAAAATTTATATTAAAATCAAATTTAGAATAAACAATCTATTTTATGCTTTTTAACTAAATTTATTCCTCTTTGAAAAAAATTAAATTTATTTCATTTTTTCATTTCTGATAATCGACCCATCAACTCACCCTTAAGTGTGACATATCCGATTTTTTAAACTCATTTTGACTAATGAGTGATGAGACGAGTCAAATGAATGAACTAACTCACTTTGTCACTCATATAAAAGTTCACTTTCTTTGAAAACATTTGTAATTAAAAATGATTTAATGCAGTATTAGTAATAGTATCTCCTTGAATTTTTCCTGAATTTTTAACTGAAAAATATAATTAGATCATTATCTTCTGTAAAAAAAATTGAGGCAATCTTCTGTAACTTTTATAATTGGGTTTAGGTACTTAGTTAATTTATAGTGGCTGGAAATACTAAAGAACAGAATGTTTTGAAAACATTTTTAATTAAAAATTTAATATACTATTAGTAGTAGTATGTCCCTGGATTTTTCGTGAATTTTTAATTAAATTTTTAAGCCAAATTTATAATTGGGTCATTGATCTTCTGTAATTTTTTATAATTGGATACTTAAGAGTTAATTTATAGTGGCTGGAAATTACTAAAAAAATATTTTGTGACAATGTTACTAAGTTTAGTGGGATACTCTCTTTTATCTCAAATATAAGAAGAAAAAAACATACCGTACTAACTAAGAAAATTAGTTAATCATATTTAATTACTTTAATTTTAATTAAAAAGTAATTTTTTACAATTAGAATTTGATATCAAGGATAAGAAAAAATCGTTAAAACTAACATCTCAATTAAATGAAGTATTTTTAAATATAATAATATTAAATAAAATAAAATTAGTTTAAAAAATTATATTTGAGACCAAGAAAAAAAATACTTTTTTTATATTTAAGACCAGAGGAAGTACAGTAAAAAAATTTTCTATATATAAGAATAAATAAATATTTATTTATTTATAAATATTATCTTAATCATTTTCAAAAAATATTATACAATCATTTGAGACCTAAAATCTTTGTACTTTGTTTATACAAATCGATATGTTGCCCTTTTATTACATTTTTGTTAATTATTGCATGAAATTTTGGGATAAGAGACCTAATTTGAATAATTTTAAAACTATAAGAATAAAATGCCAGCAATTACAATTAAGGAAACTAACATTGTATATAGGCTAAAGGCATAAAGACCAAAAGTTCTGCAATAATTCTTTATTTGGAAGAAAAGATTTATTGGATTGATTGAGAAGTTTATCTACCAATAAAAAGAATTTACTATTGCAATGCTTGACAAATCTTATCTGCAAGCCTAATTACAACTAGGAGAAGCATAAGTTTGGTCACAAACATGTCTCTTTGTATGTAATCACTATTCAATATTTCTTGATCATCTTCATAATTATAAAACGCCATGGCTTTCACGATAATTTGTATTAAGATTATGTTTGAGAGGTTATTTTTAATTTGTTTTTAGTTAACTGATAGTCAAATTTTTTTTAAAAAAAAAAATTAGCATTATTTTACTAATTTTTAGTATTTTTTGAAATTTTACTTTAAGTAATATTTTTTTAAAATATCAATTTCTAATTTTTAACTTTTTATATTTTATTTTTTATTCTTAAAATATTTATTTAATTAGTTTATTATCTTTTTTAAATATGTCATTTATATTTTTTCAATTACTTCAATAACTAATTTTACCAAATACTTATAATTTAATAAATTAATTTAAAAAATTTTGATTATCAATTTTTGATTTCTAACTATCAACTAATTTTTAATTTTTAATTAATTTTTTTAGCTAGTTTTAGGAAAGATACGTGAAATTTAATTCAGTGATCCACTCTCCCATTTTGCATCCGCGTGTGCGTGAGTTAAGTGAACAAAAATTGAGTGTTGCTATAATGCGCCATATAAATTCTACATATTTTAATGTTTTTTTAATAGACTCGAAAGAGTTATAGTGATCATGATTATAATAGTTTTCTTCAGATGACAGATAATTTTAATTCCAAATGTGACTAGTGTTACCTCTTTTTACAATACTAATTTAAATACAAAAAATATTATCTACGTAGTACTATTGCTAAATTAAAAAAATAATGTTACCTAACAAAACTATTCTACATTACTACATAGATCTAATGTTAAATTAAAAAAAAAAAAAACAACTCGAAGCCCTTTTCATCTTTTCTAATAAGAGTTGTGTTACGGAAAGGAATCAATCATATCTCATCAATCAGGTACGTAATTCCGGCAACCATATCTGGTCATTATCTCCTATTATTGTGTCTGTAAATAGGTCATTTATGAGCTGAGGTCCAAGGCCCATCATTCAATATAAATACAACCCTCCAGACATTCACAAGGTACACTTTTCTGACTCTCTCTTTCCCTTCACACGGCACACACAGCACCCCAATTGCTTCCGTGTCGGTGTGATCTTCTCTTCAGTCGTTGGTCTCATCACTATAGACCGACAGGGGAGAGTCCGATCCTATAGCAACACCTCCGGCGACACTCGTCGGACATTTTCGTTCCTCCGGAACGAAACATTGGCGCCGTCTGTGGGGACGATAAATTTCGAATCCCACGAACTCTCAATGGCTAATACCAGAAGACACCAGCTCGCCAGACGTGAAGAACCACCCAGGAATCCGAATTCGGAGAATGGGGTGGAAGAGGGTGCATTGTCCCACACCGATTCCTCCCGTACGAGATCAGCAGCGCATGTGCCGGCCAATAC
>PYAF01003244.1:146809-178029 GCA_007407185.1 Glycine tomentella | reverse complement strand
GGCCATTACAAACTCCGAAGTAATTCACTCATCTCGGCCATTACAAACTCCGAAGAAAGTAAGCAATTAGTACAGCTCGGCAGATCAGAATGCTAATCAACCGAGCTGGGGGGCATCTGTTACGGAAAGGAATCAATCATATCTCATCAATCAGGTACGTAATTCCGGCAACCATATCTGGTCATTATCTCCTATTATTGTGTCTGTAAATAGGTCATTTATGAGCTGAGGTCCAAGGCCCATCATTCAATATAAATACAACCCTCCAGACATTCACAAGGTACACTTTTCTGACTCTCTCTTTCCCTTCACACGGCACACACAGCACCCCAATTGCTTCCGTGTCGGTGTGATCTTCTCTTCAGTCGTTGGTCTCATCACTATAGACCGACAGGGGAGAGTCCGATCCTATAGCAACACCTCCGGCGACACTCGTCGGACATTTCCGTTCCTCCGGAACGAAACAAGTTGTTTTTCTACTTTTTCATGATATCATCACGATTTTATGGAATTGAATTGATTTTATTCATGAGAGATATTCGGTAAAATTAGTTTAATAACTAGTTGAAAATTAAAAAACACCGCTTTCCCAACCAGAATAGAATGCAGCTCGATCCGGCTGAAAACCTTGAATATGTTACTAATACTTAGTTTATTAAATTATAGATGTTTGCTAAAATTAGTTATGGAAGTAATTAAAAAGTATAAATTAATAAAAAATTAATAAGATATTGATTTATTTAAAAAGGATAATAGAAAAAATAAATAAATATATCAAAGATAAATGTGAAAGAAAATATAAAAAAAATTGGAAATTAACTTTTTAAAAAATGCTATTTTAGATAATGTTACAAAAAATACTGAAAATTATTAAAAAAAATTGTTTACCAAATAATTAAACAAGATTTTCAACTAATAAAAAAAATTTAAAAGCTAGCTCAAATATTTTGCTTAAGATAATCATAGGCTTTTGAGTTCTTGTGCATCTCTTAAATCAAATATTTGCTCCAATTTCTCACAATTAGATATTTTCAAATTGTGCAACTTTCCTAAGCTTCCAACAAATGGCAGGGGAGAAGATAGTTTTAAAATTTGGACATCCCTTCACACATATAAAGGTCCACTAACAACACATGAAACACATAGATTAAAAATATTTTGTTAATGAGCTTATTAAATAACACAATTTTAACTTTAATTCCTCTTCCAATGTTTTATAGAAAAGGAATTCCTCTTTTGATGTTAATCAAGCACTCAACATACATTATAAAAAAATCGCAGTGTTACATAGCCTAAAATCACTGATCACGGGAACAATGACGATACAAGTTAAACCATTTAAAGAAATATTTAAAGTTTAAAATTAAATTATAAATTGCTATTAAGGCTATTTATTCTCTTCAATGTTGTTGAATATTCTATTTGTGCCATTAATGACACAATTCGTCATTAGCACAAAGACAATTAGAGATAACAAATAGAAGATAGATATTTTTTTTACTCTAAAGTTGCTGGATATTTATTGAAGTAGATGAACATCAAAAAAGACAATTACATCATTCACTATCATGGACCTTCTCAATCCAGCACTTATTCAAAAGACGAAAAATCTTAAGAAGCTAAAGCGTGCCCAACACAATTTCCTTTTCTCTTCGTGAAAGAAAGAGATTCCCTCCTTGGGCTCCCCAGAATGACCCTACAATCAGTATATGCAGATAATTAAAATGGATATACCTACTACTCGTTAATAAATGGGACGAGGATGAGTATCAAGGTATATAACAGCCATTATACTAAAATTATTTAAAATTTTCTTTATAAATTATTTTTTTTTTATCTTATGAGATTGAAATATTGTACCTTATTAATTTTGTTTGGGTTTGCCAGAAACAATGTCGTCGTGGAGGGCCTTATGTCAAGACCAAAGATATGGAAACATTATTAGAAAAATGTGTTTTTACAACGTTCATTTAATGTCAGTTGACAAAAAATCATCTTAGAAAGAAACGTGGTGGTATTTTTGTAAATAAATACAACCATTCTACGACGGTTTTGCAAAAATCGTCTTAAAAACTTTTTCGCTAATTTTAATATTTGATGTCTCCCTCTATTCTCTCGCACTCTCTGTAGTCTGACTCTCCCTCTCACTCTTCGACTCCCCCTCTAGGGTTCCCAAAAAGGTCTAGTAATTCGTTGGAATCGATGGCATCTTCACTTCCTCCAAGCAAATCTGAAACTACCTTGACCCCGATCTACCACCGTTGAGGAAAATAGCAACACGGAAACACGCTCGTCTTCACGATCTTGCGATCTAGTGCAGCGTGTCCAGCAATTTTGCTCTCCGACGAGTCTGCGTAGGGTGAAGAATCGTGAGGCCACCCATCAATGAAGAATCACACAATTCGTCTAAAAATCACGATTAAACACGATTCATCCCCGCTTCTGAGAGGAGTGGGCAAGGCCCAATCTTCGACTTCGGTTTGGGCCCGCTTCGAGAAGATGATAAGGGAGGCCTAGGACAACGTGTGTAGTGCCCTCGAGGCCGCTGATGGTGGGGCCAAGTTCAAGGAGGATGTTTGGTCCAGGCCCGATGGCGATGATGGCATTAGCAAGGTTGGGGTTAATGTCTCTATTGTTTACGATGTCATGCCACCTGACGCATATCGTGCTGCCAAGGATGCTTCTATCGATCAAAATCCTGGCCATGTGCCTTTATTCGCTATTGGAATCAGCTCCGTTGGTATCTCTCTACCATCTCAACTCAATTTTTTTTAATTACCTTTTGTTTGGACTAATTAATTTGCCCCATTGTCTTTTTGTTCAGGTTTTACACCCAAAGAACCTGTTTACCCCTAAACTACATTTCAACTATCGCTATTTTGAAACCGATGCTCCTTAAGGTAAATTACATTCTGCTTTGCTCATTTCCAAGCTCCTCTTTATATCATTTTAGCAATATTTTTGGTCATATTACTTTCAACGCATGTGATGTGATTCACAAGTTCTTTTTATATTGCTTCTTGTTGTTTGGGCTATGTGTGTGTGTTGGGACTGTGTAATCTTTAATTATTGTTATAGAAGCTAATACGATCCAATATCTACTCCATCTTTTTCAAGCTTGGTTACCTCGGGTTCAACTTTGTATTTGTTATCAGTTGCTTAAATATAGAGTTGGCAAAATGGGCCTGGCCCGACGGGCTGGCCCGTTTAACCCACAAAAAATGTGGGTTGGGTTGGATTTATAAACCCACATTGAGTAAACGGGCCACGCCAGCCCACCGAACCCACAGCCCACAAAAAATGAAATAATAGTATAATATGTTGTGCAGTCACTTACTAAGCAAGGATCGAAATAAAAATTTAAAAATACCAATAACTTATTGTGCAGCTTGCTGCCTTTAATAAAAATTAAAAAAATTAGAAAGATATAGATAATATTAGATATTGTTTTCAGTGGTTGAGAATGAGAGGAGAGTGAGAGTGAGACTATGAGAGAGGGAGGCTAAGATAGAGACTGAGTCTGCGTTCCGCCTTCGTCCTTCCTGCTTCTGGCACGGCGGTGGCGGCACCTCTACACCTTCAGGCTTCAGTGTTCGTCCTTCCTACTTTCGGCACGGGACGACGGCACCTCTGCACCTTCGTCCTTCCTTCTTCAGCTTCGTCACCGAGCTTCCACGTCCGTCTGTTCGAGGCTTCGAGCTCTGTTGTCTGCACTGGTGAGCTTTGCAAATCATCATTCCTACAATGATTTGTTGATATTCTATAGTGATAACTGTGAGCTCTGCTTTCTACTGATGTTGATATGCTACAGTGATTTGCTCATCTGCATCTGCATTTGTTCATCTGCCAATGATATACTTATATGAAAAGCTGCATGATTTATATATAGGTGGCTGATTATTGTGAATTAACAACTTATTTTGAATGCAATTTAATCTAGAGAAAGCCATTAATCTTACCGTGTTAAGCTAGCTACTTGAAGCACCATAATACTATATTAGACGATAATGGCGTCCGTAAGTTAGCACACCAGTGAACAAATAACAAGCATTATTACTTATATTTAAGTGAGCCTTGATAAAGTATTTATTCAAATTGTTTAAGATTCCAAAATTTTATACAGGCCTTGTCGTCACTCACATGATTAAGTTATCACATAACTGCGTATGAGATTCCATCGTATCTAGAACTTGGATAGTTACGGGATTTGAGTTCTCCACTTCTTCCTATAATAGAAAGTCTAAATTAAAATAACTGGCCAATATGCAGCTAATGAGTAATGAATCATCAATGACTGTGCGAGAGACTTTAACATTTTAATCCTCTATTAGCTACCATATTTAGTATCTATTACATAGATGAAAGAAAGTTCTATGCAAATCAATATAATCCGCATGAATACAAAATTATTAGGGAAAAAAATATAGCATTATTTTTCTAACACGTTTAGTATCCATTACCCTTTATGTGTGCCTGTGTCTGTATCACCTTGTATGCATCCGGTATGTTAACAGTTTACTTAATCAGATTAGCACAACAATTAACTGAAAATCAAATAATTAAAACAACGGAAGCACTTAAAAGAAAACATGATGTCATCGTCATTTCCTTTCAAAACCATATTCCTGATTCATTATGTATGGTAGGTATCCACAACAAGCCTCTACGATTCAAATAACATAAAGAACGGCAAGTAAACAATAATATCCCAACAAATATATCAGGAGAAACATAAACCATGTATATCTCTAAATACATCATCAAAACCATCATTGTGGCTAACAAAAGAATAGGCACCCTGTGCCATGATCTCACAAATCACATTCTCACAAGAGGGTACATGTAACACCCCGTGTGCACCCGGTGTATTATCATTATGATTATATCAGATTAGTGCTTAATCACTTAATTAAACATGTTTAGCGGAAGCATAAACCAAAACCATATTTCTTGATTACATTATGTATGGAATATCAAACAATCCATCACAAGGCATAAGACAAGCCCCTGCTTAACCAGATCACACAACCAAACCATAGGCAGATAGCATAAATATCTTAAAGATATAAACAGGAGGAAGCATAAACATTACATAACAGAACTGGTTATGTACAAATATACATTGTCTGACACTCGAAGTGTCCATACAAAAGAATAAGCGTCCGAGCACTTTCTGATCCCTAGGATCCTTCCTCACACGAAGGCATACATACATAACCATGTACAAAAACAAAGACTACATGTGCACACACATGTCTTCCCTCTACAGGTGTATAAAACACCAAAAGCTGAGCCGAGCTCCAAGCTCTCCACTGCTGCCTCACAGCCAAGCAGGTACCGTCTCTACTGGGGCCTCCCGCCCTGAGACCGCTCCTCTCTATCAGAAGCATCACCTGAAATAACATAAGCCCCACAGGGGGTGAGATAAACATCTCAGTAAGCTCAGGGTCCTTGGAGGCATCTCCTCCACCCTGGCTCACTCACCATGACACAAGTCATCAGGGTATCACAACCAACTAGGCCTCCCGGCCCTCATAACAATACAATCAATGTATCTAGCTCTATGTACGGCGGACCAAGTCAACGCCAACCTCAGTGTGAAACCGGAATTCACACTCGTGCCATCCCATCGGGAGCTACCCCTTACGTATGGATGCACGTATATGGTACCTCCGAGAATAGGCAATCAACCGCGACGGGACACACCTATCTCTTGGTCTTAGGGGATCATCATCACCCCGGGATCCAATCAACCATGAGCAAACCAAACTAGGAGGTGCGCTCTACTCCAAGGGAGGTTCATATATATCTAACTGGCCAGAAGATCTAATAACAGGCTTCATACATGTCTCAAGCACAGATACAAGCATATATCATCATGAGTATGCGACAACCAATAATGCATGTATCATGAATGTAACCACTACTCCCTCGGAGTATGGTGGAGCACCAGCAAGTGGGAAACATCCCCAAGGGACCAAGAACTTACCTGGCAAAGCCGAACTCTACGGTTCTTCCCTTGCTCTGTGGCCCACGCCACTGACACCTGCGGTGTCACGCCCTAAACAAGGCACATAAGCATACATCAAACATCCACACAGCCATACAAGGCATACAAGCATAGCACGATTCTCAACCGCTTCAAATGAAAGGAACCACAATCCTTTCCAAGATCACAAAATCGTCTATCTTAAGGTTCAACAAGGCTTATCACTCACAAGCCAACTCATAGACCCTCGGTGGTCTATCTCATGCCCACACGGCACTTGAGTCATCACAAGACTCAGTGCAAGCCAACATCAAGAGCTCAAAGCTCTACTTAAGCCCAAGGCTCAATGGCTCCCACATGGCTTGAACGGTTCTTCCACACACAAGACATCGTTCCAATAGCCTTCCAAGGCCATCAAAGCCACAAACCAAGGCTCTTGCATGTCAAAACATAGCCAAACAACTCGGCATATCACTATACATGCATCATATAGAGCCAAGAAATCAAAGTTCACCAAACTCACATTTGAGAGCTAATCTTACATCCTCACAACATTCTAAACACATGCTCCAAAGGACCCAAAAGCTAAAACTAGCTCTATCACAAGAGGGTCACTATTCATCCAAAACCTCAACTCCTAAATCAAGCGGAGTTTCTCGAGTTTCTTACCTTAAAGATGGCAAAGAAAGCCCAAGGACGACTTCCCCTAGCTCGGGTACTCACGAATCGTCGTCGTTTCTCGCCGAACTCGAGTTCCACGAACTTCCCTTGAGAAAGAGATTCTCACAGTGAGTGGGTTCTAAGGGAATGGAGGATGGATTCAAGCTCCACAAGTGATTTCCATCACAAAAGGTGTTTACGGAATTGTTTTTGGTGAACTATAGTGAAGAAATGAAGGTTAGAGCTTCAACAATGGAGGTGGGGTGCTAGAGGAAGAAGAAAGAAATGTTTTCTCTCCAAAAATCGCGACCCCAGCCTTTTATAGTGGTCCTGTCAAAGCTGCCACGCGAATCGCGCCAGCTGCAAGTGACCACGGCGCCATCCGCGCCAACCCCGCGCCTAGAGCGCCAACCTCCAGAACCTCTGGCGCCTAGAGCGCCAACTCCCGCGCCAAGAGCGCCAACATCCAGAGACTCTGGCGCTGACCGCGCCACAACTGGCGCCACTCGCGTCGGCTGCACAGAAGAACAGGTCTGCTGGGTGGTCTGGCACCACCCGCGCCAGCCTAGCGCCCCAGGCGCCAACCACCAGAGACCATGGCATTGGGAGCGCCACTTCCACGCCATCAGCGCCGCACTCCAGAAGATGTGGCGCCATCCACGCCAACCTGGCGCCAGGAGCGCCACAGTTCTGCCGAAGGTTTTCTGCAGAATTCAGCGCCGTTCGCGCCCAGACTTGCACCATACGCGCTGGGACTTAGGGTTATCACAGTACAAAATATACACTAACTGTATATCATAAACATAAACAAAATCCAAAATATATGTGCACGCACATCTTCCCTCGCAGGGGTACAAAATATACATCAAATACAAGAAGTAGTGAGCCACAGTGCTCTCAAAATACTGCCAAGCAGCTACACAGAGTCTGTCCCTACTGGGACCTTCTGCCTTGGGACCCATCACCTTTGCCTGATGCATCACCTGCAAAATAAGATCCTCACACACGGGATGAGATACAATCTTAGTAAGCTCAGGGTTCTTGGAGGCTTCTCCTCCCCCTGGCTCACTTCCATGATACACAACATCAAAGACATCACAACACCAGGCCTCCTGGCCCTAACAACAACACATAGACATTCTCTAGCTCTAAAGTGTATATGCGGTACTACGCCCGCCAAAGATGCATCATCATCAGCATCGGGACTCTCAGTTTCCAGTGTGAGGCCGGAACTCACACCCGTGTCATCCCATTGGGAGCTACCCCTTTACATATGGATGCACATATATGGCACCTCCGAGAATAGGCTTCAACCGCGATGGGACCACCTATCTCTGGTCTTAACGGATCATACATCCTTTTACGTGAGCAAACCGACTAGGAGTTGCACTCTACTCCTAAGGAGGTCCATATCTATCTAACTGGCCAGAAGATCTATCCGAAAGGCAACCATACACAAGGCACAGAAACAAGCATACATATTATCATGAGGAAAGCTGTAACATTCAATTCAATGCATATGAATCATGTATGCAACCATCACTCCCTCGGAGTGTGGTGGAACTCAGGCAATGGGAAACACTCTCAAGAACAAAGAACTTACCTGACAAAACAGTGCTCTGTTATCCTATCACTGAACTGTGGTCTCCGTCACTGACACCCTCAGTGTCACGCCCTATACAAAAGCACACAAGCATGAATCAACAACCATCTTATCCGTATAAGGCATTTAATTATACTAAAACACACGAAAAATAGAATTTTCATGCATAAAAATTATGCAGATTTTGTACGCACTTAGAAAAATCATAAATCCTTGTAGGAAGCTCCTAAAATAAAGTGAATTTAGAGGCATATAGATCTATCTCTCATCTTCCAAACAAGACTGGTCCCATCCAATTTCATTAACCACAGCCTCTATAACAATTAAAATACCAGAACTGTCACGCACTATATCAATGCTGACAGCAACATATCAGTCCAACCAGCCATTTTCAAATGCCCGCCAACACCAGGATACTCATCCAAATGACCTGCGCTTTTATAAGTTAAAAGTACACATAAATATCTTTCTATTGCCACTGAAATCACTCAATTTGGATCATCCTAGAATGAGATATAATTTCTGCAAGGTTTCCATTTGCACCAGTAAAATCTGATAAAAATAGGGTATAACAGCTTGTTATAACTCTGCACAATTAATTCTAGGAACCTCCAAAAATAGCACGAAAATTCTAGAACAGACTTAAATCTCTTAGCTTTCAATTGACACTATTTTTAGACTATTTGGATATCGATAGCTCTTGTTATGCACAAAATGTCATGGTTGACCAGATCACCGTTCTTTGCTGTCAAACACATTTATGTATGTTTCATGCATGAGACACCATTTCAACACTTATATCAACTTCTACACACTCCAAATTATACATTAAAATTGTCCAAACCTCCCAATACTTAACATCTATCAATTTCACTCCAAACCCTCATCAAACTTTACCCTAACCTTATGATTTCTAAGAATCAAGGAGAAATAGGAGGAGGGTACCAACCTTAGAGCTCAAAGAATCAAACTAAATGGTGGACCAAGCTCTCTATAGCTTCCAATTCTACTCAGCTACTCCCAATAAAGCGGGCAACTCCGAGTTCCACTCCTTTCTCAAATTGCTCACAATCAATACTCAACAACAATAAAGGACAAGGAGAAGAGCTTCCTTTCTTACTTAATTTATGTTTCCAGCCACCAATCAAGAAGGAGTGAAGAGAAGTGGTGCTTGGGTGTGAAGGAGGAATATGGGCATGCAAGAAGAAGAAGAAATGGGAGAAGTGTGGTCAGATATAGTTTCAACATGAGGAGGGGGTGCATTCAACAAACTCATATTCACACCCTAACCTCTAAACAAAGACCAAAATGTCCCTCCTTTCATTAATCCTCTTTTATTAATACTAAGCCTCTTAATTATGCAAATATCACCCAAATTACACTGATTATAATTAGTGACATTACAGTGTCCATGGTTGTGTGTATCTTTAATTAACTACGAGTATAGAAACATTACTATTTAAAGAGAATTGTTGAATTGGAAGGATTCCACATATCTGTCTCGAACTCTCGGGCAGTAATTCATTTTGCTTCTTATTTTTTCAACTAGCCATCCTCAATTAAGTTGTTAAGTGATTCGGAATAAGGTGCTGATTTTTTTCAAATCATCATTTCTATTAATAATGTATGGTTATTCTTTTCATTTTTTATTTCTTAATACCTTGACAGCTCTTGTAGTTCCTTTTCTATTTCCTCATACGTTAGACAGTTCTTGTAGTTCATTCTCTCTCTTGAAAATGATGTATGTTATATTGTTATTCCTAGTGTTGAGGTTGATTTTCTGTTTTTCATTTAATGTTTGATTTATGATAGTTGTAATATGGAGTTGAGACTGTGAATGAGCATGAACATGTTGAAAATTCTGAAGTACCTATTGAATCATCTCAAGCCAATGAACCAACCAAAAACAAGATGAAAAGGAAAGCAACAAGTTTAGATTGTTGAAATTTTTTCTATAAGATAGAAGTGGGTGATGATGGGATAGAAAGAGCAGAGTGTAAAGCCTGTAAAACAAAGTATAAAATTAGGGGTAATGCATATGGGACATCTCACTTAAATCGTCATATCTCAAAGTGTAAGGGAATTAAATTTGAAGATGTTGGTCAAATGGTGGTAGATTTACAAGGAAAATTGAAGACTCCAAAGTTAGATCAAATGGTGTCACGTGAGATGTGTGCTGCTACAATCATTGAGCATGATTTGCCATTTAACTTTGTTGAGTATAAAAAGATTAGAAATTGGATTAAGTATTTGAATCCAGATGTACACCCTATTTCTAGGAATACTATAAAATCTCATGTCCTAACCATTTACAAGAGAAAGAAGGAGAAGCTAAAAAAGATGATGGCTAGCATTCCAAATAGAATATGTTTAACTTCTGATTTATGGACATCTTGTACCTCTAAGGGTTACATATGTTTAACTGCTCATTTTGTTGATGATAATTGGAAGTTAAATAGTAAAATTCTTAATTTTTGTCATATGCCTCCTCCTCACACTGGATTTGACTTGGCTTCAAGGGTTTTTCAATTTTTGAAGGATTGGAAAATAGAGCAAAAGATTTCTCTCTCACTATAGATAATGCATCCGCCAATGATAACATGCAAGACATTTTGAAAAATGATCTTGGAACAAGTAGTTGGTTATTATGTGATGGAGAATTTTTTCATATTCGTCGTTATGTACATATTTTGAATCTTATTGTTCAGCAAGGATTAAAAGTTGCTAATGATGCCTTACATAAAATTAGAGAGAGTGTGAAATATGTGAAGGGATCGGAGGGTAGGATGAGAAGTTTAAAGAATGTATTCAACAACTTGGTCTTGAATCTGATGATAGTGGGAGCAATTATGCCTAGATGTTTCCACTAGATGGAATTCCACTTATATGATGCTAGTGAGTCAATTATTAACCACCAATTGAGTCACTAACCAACTATCTTAATTGCATCAATAACCGAAGCAAGTGTCACATGACCTCTGCACATATTATTTATATATATTCCCATGTGATTGCATACTAGTGTTTTTTTTTTATATGATAGAAACATCCACTGTCACCACTAATGGCTCTTGAAACTCCCATTCATGTCCTTCTGGTATCATTCCCAGCACAAGGTCTCGTAAACCCTCTACTGACTCAGCAAACACCTTGCTGCAAAGGGTTGCTTTGTCACATTCTCCACCACACTCCGCTAGCAGCAATGATGTCACCATCAATGAAAGCTGACCCACACCTATCGGCGATGGTTTCTTCAGCTTTGATTTCTTCAATGACAACCACCCCACGAGGCACAATCATTCAGGCACCATAGCGCACCTCGATCGAATTGGGAAGCAAGTCATTTCCCAAATGGTAAAGAAACACACTGATGCAAAACACCTTGTTTCATGCATCGTCAACAACCATTTCCTTCCATGGGTTAACGACGTTGCTGAAGAACACGACATTCCTTGCGCTCTTCAGTGGATCCACTCTGGTGCTACCTTCACCGCCTGTAATAGATGTAATATCAATAGTTAGTTAGTTTGTTATAAGTTTGTTAGTTTTCTTTTCCTTTATCTTTTGCTATATATCAACATCTCCCCTTGTATTCTGCAGATAGTTTTACACTTCAATAATATTTTTCTCTTTACGTTTCTTTCTTTGTTTGTTCTCTCTCTCAAACACATTGTGTGTTATTCATCTGCTGGGCCTGATACCTCACATGGTATCAGAGATTTGTAAAGATCCATGGAGTCTCAATCTACAGCAACCAATGGAAATGCAACATCAGCAATCAATGAAAATGCAAAATCAACAAAGCACATTATAAGGAGTATTTCCATCCCAATTGCAGATAAACTTGATGAAGATTGCTTTCTTCCATGGCAACAACTCGCCCTTGCAACCATAAATCGTCATAATCTGCAGAATCACCTCAACAAAGAAAAGATCCCTACCCAATATGCAGCACCAGAAAATCCAACGAAAGAAACTGAAGCTTATGCAAATTAACGTCAACAAGATAATCTTCTAATCTCTTGGTTACTTTCCTCCATGAATATTTCTTTCAAGAATCGAATGGTTGGATGCACTTTTGCACATGAAATCTGGAATAAACTTCAAATCTATTTTGCCTCTCATACTCAAGCAAAGGTAAAACAGTTGAAAAATCAACTGAAGAATATTAAAAAGAAAGGCCCTGCATCTGAATACCTTCTTGAAATCAAGAAGACTGTTGACTCTTTGGGAGTTGTTGGATCTCCTTTAACAGATGCAGAATACTCAGAAGCTATTCTTGATGGCTTAAGTGAAGAATAAACTCCTCTAATTACTTGTGCAATGTCTCAATCTCCTTTTTCAATCATTGAATTAGAAGCTTTCTTGCTTGCTCAAGAAGATATGCTTGACAGGTTTAAAAAATCTGACCCTACTCCTATTCAAGCCAATTTTACTCAAAGATCTATGCAACAAGACAACAATGGTGGCCGTTTTTTTGGAGGAAGAAGAGGCAGAGGAGGCCGTGGTTTTAGAGGTGGCAGAACTTAAGGCAATTCTTGGAACCAAAATCGTTTGCAATGCCAAATCTGTGGTAGACAAGGACATTCTGCTTGGAAATGCTTCTATAGATATGATTCTAATTTTCAAAACACTCAACCCACTGCACCATCTCAACAAAATCCTAGACCTCTTCCTCCTCCACCTGCCTCTTTTCATAATCTTGTAGCCTACATTGCTAGCCCTGCTTCACTCACTGATAGCTATTGGTATCCAGATTCAGGAACCACTCACCACTTGACTAATGATCTTAATAACTTCTCCTCTAGCTCTGAGTATAATGGTTCTGAGCAAGTCCATATAGGGGACGACACAGGTATGTTTATTCATCATGTTGGAAATTCCTTTTTAACATCATCCACATCTTCTTTTTCCTTTGAAACTTGAAAATTTATTGCATGTTCCTCATATCACCAAGAATTTAATCAGTGTTTCTCAATTTGCCAAGGACAACAAAGTTTATTTTGAATTTTATCCTGATTTCTGCCTTGTTAATTGTCAGGCCACTAAGGACATCGTTCTCAAAGGGAAACTCAAAGATGGTCTCTATCAATTTACCAATGTTCATATTAATCCCAGGCCATCTATTCCCAAACCCCCTATATCTTTGTACATGAAACATGTCTCTTTTGATCTTTGGCATAAAAGATTAGGCCATGCTAATTCTCAGATTGTATGTTCTGTTCTTCAACAATGTAATTTTTCATTTTCTCATAACAAATCATCTACTGTTTCTTCTGTTTGTGAAGCATGTTGTTTAGGTAAAATTCATCAAATGTCTCATCCCATTTACACTACTCAATATACTGCTCCCCTTGATCTTATATTTTCGGATGTATGGGGACCTTCTCCCATTGTTGGTTATTCTGGTAGCAGATATTATGTCTTATTTGTGGATGCTTTTACTAGATATAGTTGTCTTTACTTGCTGCACAATAAATCTCAGGTTAATCAAGCTTTTTTACAATACAAATTATGATTGAAACTCTCACTGGATTAAAAATTAAGTCTCTCCAAACTGATAATGCTAAGGAATTTACCTCTAATGCTTTACTAATTTTCTGCATACTCATGGTATAACTCACAGACTTACTTGTCCATATTCTCACCAACAAAATGGTAAGGTTGAAAGGAAACATAGACACATAACTGAAATAGGCTTAGCTCTTCTAGCTCATGCTAAACTTCCCTTATCCCTTTGGGATGAAGCTTTCTCTTCAGCCATATACATCATTAATAGACTTCCGTCACCTGTTACTAAATCAAAATCACCTTTTGAACTCATACATCACCATAAACCTGATTACAATTTTTTAAAAGTCTTTGGTTGTACTTGCTTTCCTCTTCTCAGACCCTATAATAAAAATAAACTTGATTTTCGATCTCACAAATTCTTATTTTTGGGTTATGCTATTGATCACAAAGGCTACAAGTGTCTTTCTCCTACAGGTAAACTTTTTATTTCTAGAGATGTTATTTTTGATGAATCTAAATTTCCTTATCCCATTCTATTCTCTAACACTTCTATTGCACCCACCATTCCTGTTTCTGCTTCTATTCCCACAATTAGTCTCATCCCCCAACATTCTACTGCATCTCATCCTTCCCCATCTCCCAATACATCTTCTACTTCCTTACCTCTTACTGTAATATCAGATATTTCTAATGTTGTTTCAAATTCTCCTTCTTCAGGTCTAGGTTTAGCTTCTGATTCAACTCAACCTTCAATTACCACTGCCATTCCCAATACCAGTAACACGACTTCCCTCATTTCCACTCCTCCACCTCTTGGTCATGGTCTTCACCCTATGCAAACTCGAAGCAAATCTGGCATCCATAAACCTAAGACCTATGCTACTGCTTTACTCAATTCTCCACTTGATTTAGTCAATACTTAACCTCAAACTGTTTCTCAAGCTCTCACTTGCCCTCATTGGAAGCAAGCTATGACAGAGGAATTAACTGCTCTCCACAAAGCTGGTACCTGGACTCTTGTTTCTCCTCCACCCAACATCAAACCTATAGGCTGCAAGTGGATATTCAAAATCAAAAGTCAACCCAATGGTACAATTCAGAAATACAAAGCTCGACTTGTTGCAAAAGGTTTTCAACAAAGGGAAGGCTTTGATTTTACTGAAATCTTCAGTCCTGTTATAAAGCCACCCATCATTCGGCTCATTCTTTCCATTGCTCTCACAAAAGGCTGGTCCATCAAACAATTTGACTTCAATAATGCTTTCTTATGTGGCACTCTTCAAGACACTGTTTTTATGCAACAACCTGAAGGATTGTCAACCACCACTTCTCATCTTGTTTGCAAACTCAACAAGGCTCTCTATGGCCTCAAACAAGCTCCTCGGGCTTGGTTCAACACTCTTAATCTCACTCTCCAACGTTTTGGTTTTCACAATACTAAGTCTGATGCTTCCTTATTTGTTCGTTTTACCTCTGCATCAACCACCTACATCCTTATCTATGTTGATGACATCTTAATCACTGGTAACAATCCCTCAGAAATATCCTCCCTTATCACTCAACTTTATTCCATTTTTTCCCTCAAAGATCCTGGCTCCCTGCATTACTTTCTTGGCCTTGAAGTTATATACCCTTCTCCTACATCCATTCATTTAAGTCAAACCAAATATATCACTGATCTTTTAACCAAAGCTAACATGCTTTCTGCCAAACCCATGCCTACTCCAATGCTTTCAAATAAAAAATTATCCTCTGAAGGTGACACAACCTTTTCTGATCCTACTCTCTATAGATCCATTGTTGGTGGCCTTCAATATGCCACAATTACCCGCCCAGACCTTTCCTTTGTTGTCGATAAGGTCAGTCAATTCATGCATCAACCACTTGATATACATTGGAAGGCTGTTAAAAGAATTTTAAGATACCTCGCAGGCACCATCAACCATGGTCTCATTTTTCATAAGTCCATTGATCTTCGTTTCCTTGCCTTCTGTGATTCTGACTAGGATCTGACATTGATGATAGAAAGTCTACAAGTGGCTTCTGTGTTTATTCTGGCTCTAATCTCATCTCTTGGTCCAATAAGAAACAACATGTTGTTTCTCAATCTAGCACAAAAGCTGAATTTCGCAGCTTAGCTTCCACTTTAACTGAGATTACTTGGCTTCAATCTCTCCTCCATGAGCTTCACATCACCTGCACTGCTCTCCCAACTGTGTTTTGTGACAATGTCAGTGTTGTTATGCTTGCTGCCAATCCTATACTTCACAGTAGAACCAAACATTTTGAGATTGATCTCTGTTTTGTTCGTGATCGTGTCATTCAAAAACAAGTTTTTGTTGAACATATTCCTGGTAGAGAACAAGTTGTTGATCTCCTCACCAAACCCATCTCTGCTGCTTTTCTTCGATTCAAAGACAAACTCAGAGTCTTCCCTTTGCCACTGAGTTTGAGGGGGGATAATAGATGTAATATCAATAGTTAGTTAGTTTGTTATAAGTTTGTTAGTTTTCTTTTCCTTTATCTTTTGTTATATATCAGCATCTCCCCTTGTATTCTGCAGATAGTTTTACACTTCAATAATATTTTTCTCTTTACGTTTCTTTCTTTGTTTGTTCTCTCTCTCAAACACACTATGTGTTCTTCATTCTCTGGGCCTGATACCTCACAGCCTATCACCATTATTTCGAAAAACTGTCACCTTTGCCCACAGATTTTGAGCCTTACATCGACGTTGAACTTCCTGGTGGTGTGGTTCTTAAACACAACGAAATCTCTGAATTTCTTTATCCCTTTAGTCCCATTCCGTTGCTCAAGATATTGGTGATGAAACAATTTGAGAAATTACCCAATACATTTTGCGTGTTGATGGACACGTTTGAAGAGCTGGAGCATGGTTACCTACAATATTTGTCTCAGTTTTACCTAATTACCCCGATTGGGCCTTTGTTCAAGAACCCACCAGTAGTGTTAAGCAATGATGAGACAATGTTAACATACATGGTGATTTCTTCAAAGCTGATGATGATTGCATCAAATGGTTAAGCTCAATACCCCTTTATTTGTGGTGTACATTTCATTTAGTACCATTATGTCTCTCTCTATAGAACATATAGGTGAATTCGCTCATGCGTTGTTGGAGTCTGAAGTATCGTTTTTGTGGGTGTTGAAACCCTCTGAGAAAGAAGAGGCGCTGAAGGGTAATGTTATGCCAAAAGGGTTCTTTGAGAGAGGGAAAGTGGTGCAGTGGTGTCCGCAAGAGGAGGTGCAGGCACACCCTTCGGTGGCGTGCTACTTCTCACACTGTGGCGGGAACTCGACAATGGAAGGCACTGGCTTTAGGGGTGCCAATGTTGACGTTCTCGCAATTCAATGACCAAGTCACGAATCCGAAGTTCGTGGTGGATGTTTATGGGGTGGGGATTGGAGTGCTTCATAACCAGTTTGGGAAGAAAGTGCTAACTAGATATGAGATGAATAGGGTGTTTCTGGAAGTTACAATTGGGGCAAAAGCTGAGGAACTAAAAAGAAATGCTTTGAAGTGGAAAAGTGCAGCAGAAGCCGCAAGGGCCAACGGTGGCTCCTCTGATCGGAATATTAGTGTTTGTAGAGAATATTAAGAAGTTGGCTCTCATGATATCTAGCTTCACATGTTTATGGTATATCTTAATTACTCTGAGTTCAATAATTGACGTGAGTACTGAAAGCCTGTATTATATTTTCTCTAATAAGACAAGGAGGAGATGAGATGCAAAGATAATGTCCTATTCTATATCTCTCTCTATATATATATAATAAAAGAAGGAAGTGGTTTACTCCCTCGTTAAAACTTTACACTTGCTAATTGCACCTCCTTTTAATAAGTGCACTCAAATATTTTCAAAATTAAAACTTGTTAATTGCACACACTTTTTGATAAGTGCACTCCAATCTTTTCTTTTAAATCTTAAATCTCCAATTTTTACTTTTAAATTTTAAATACTCATTATATCATTTATTTTATGTCTCTCACTTGTTATCTCTTTAACACGTAGACTGCGGTAATATCTATGTAAGCACAATATTGTACTAGCCAATTATAAAAGTACAAAATAACAATATTATTTTTATCTTTCCTTTTGGAAATACTCTAAATCACTCGGTGATACAGTAATTCCTCTCTTATTTACTTGACAGTTGTCTAGAAACAATGCTAAGTACAATGGTTTCTTTTCATTTTATGTTATGATTTTTACAGTCTCCTACTTTGGGTCCTTCATATTTCTTAATGGTATTGGTTCTCACCTCAATTGCTGAGTCTAATTATTGACAGCACAGGCGTGACAAGAAATAGAACCTTAAGTGAATCAATTGTTTAATGTTTGATTTCAACATAGGTATATTATCACAAGAAGAAAAAATTATTATTGAACTTAACTTCTTTCTTTCTCTTATTTTTGTTGCACATCCATTTTTTTCATTAATAAACTATGTTAGATCTTACAATTTTTTAAATATCTTTCCGATCTAAATCCACCGCCTAAAGCACCAATCATTGCCAAACAACATAAACATAATCAATTTGAAAAACGATTACAGAATCCATAAAAACAAAAAAAGGGGGATAAATAAATTTGCTTCATCGTTAATTTCTAATGTTAGCCATGGTTATGGGGAAAAGCTTCATCCTCTTGATCCTACTTTGTTGAGTTTGAAGGGCGTTGTTGAAGTGATGAGCGGGTGGTAGAGGAGTGGAGGATTGCCTGCAACTTTATCTATTGAGTTGAACACTACAACAACAATAAAATGTCGTGTGAAAGTTATATGCTTAAACACGGCTTCAATAATTAAAATAGTAAAATATATTTCATCCTTGTAAAATTTAAAAAGAATTATTTTTGTTTTCATAATAGTTTTTGTATTAATTTAGTTACTATACAAATAGATCACATTTTTGTTTAGATGATATTTTTGTTGATCCTTAATGATAATTTTATTAAAGGATAATATAAAATAACCAGCAAATTTTCATGTAATTTAATAAATAATTTGTAATCGTTAAAATTTCTCAAAATAAATTAAATAAGTTATGGTGACTAAATACCCTCAAAAGTTGTAATTTTTCATCATTTTTAGATGATTTTCTCTTACTTTAGTGGGTTATAATGTCTTTTGAGTGTGTTTGTGAGATAGAAATAGAAAATAATTAAATATGTTAATCAAATAAAAAATTCGTTTAATGAAAGTCATAATATTAACAAAAATGATTTATTTTTACAAAAAAACAAATTAATACAAATTTTTTGTAAATACAAAGTTAATACTTATCAAATTTTACACTATCTCAAACATATTTTATCGTAATTAAAATAAAAATAAAAAATCTTATTTTAAAATAAGACTTTTTTTTTATTGAAAGTCATTTTTTAAAACACGAATTATCCATCTCCGATAATTTTTTAAAATTTTGTAAGATTTTCCCATAATATTAAACCTATCAGGTAAAAAAAACAATTTTAAAGTTTAAAGCTCAAAATTCCATTTGACAAATTTAAGTATTTAACCCGTAACAAGTAAATTAAGAATCACAACCAGTAATTATTTTATTAATAAAATTCTAATGGTGACCAAACGTGCTTATTCAACAACAAAAAAAAAAACAAGACCAAACGTGCTTGAGAGTGTATCCCAATTTTTTTTAATGAATTGTGTGAATTTTGTTACTTGTTTATTTGTAGTTTCTGTTTGATTAATCAATAGATTGAATGTTTTCCCCTGCAAAGTTTAGATCCTCTTGATTTCAACTATCACGTGACCGTTATCTCCTTTTCTTTCATGTTTATTTCTTTTGCTTGTTCATTCTTTTGTTCATTTTTTTTTTTTTGTGTTTCTAGCATAGTTGTGAAAACCGGTTCGGTCATTAATCCGGTCGAGGTAGTGGGTCACTAGGTCAGTGGTTCAATCGGTGGATCATTAATTGGATCGGTTTGACCCGGTCTATATTAAAAAAATCAAAATTATATTATATATACGTATATAACTAACATTATTTGATTAAAAAAATCAATCTATAATTTTATATTGAAAAATAAAAATAATAATTAAAGTATTAAAACTGATAACACAAGTAAAATATATTAAAATAAAAAGACTATAAATAGCAATTACTTAAATAAAAAACCCAAAAACCCATTTCAAAAAGTTATATGAAAATTGCAGAAAGCAAAACACAAGGTGCCGAAAGTAAATTGGGCCCAAATAACCCTAAAAACCTAATATATGTTCTTCTTTTCTCGTGCCTGTGCACTGCTACGCCGCTTTGCTTGTTTTCTTCTTCACTTCACAGTGCTGCGTCTTTTTTTTTATCTATTGTTGTTCTTGTTTCTTATGAGCTGGTAATCGATTTATGTTCCCGTTTTTACTTCTTATGATCCCTTCTTACTTTCAAGTATTTATAATGTTTTTTATTTTAGTTTTTTTTATCTTTAGAAATGAAGTGTTGACTGCTGAATACCAAAGGAGAGAGCGTCATGAAGGATGCCGCGATAATGGCAGCAACGGCGATGACAACGACAATGCGGTATCGTGAAGAAGGAAGCACCGGGTTCCTAAACCCGTCCGGGTCGTCCGATTCTTCAAAAACCAACCGGTTCTTACCGGGCCTAATCGAGCCACTTGCATGGCCGATTTCACACCCAACTCGGCCCGGTGCTATCAGCGGTTCCCGGTCGGACCGGTTCGACTGGCCGGTCCAAACCAGTTTTAATAACTTTGGTTTCTAGTTTTAGCTTTAGTATTTACGTGTCTCGTAATCAAGGAAAAGTCTAATTGATCTTTTAGCCTAGAAAGTTTAGGTGCACAATTTTAATAAAAAGATGCACAAAAATAATAAATTAATAATACTACCAAATCAAAATACTACTTCAGTATTGTTTAGATGTCTTTACATTAAATAAAACAATAAGTTGTGAAAGTTTGACAGTCTTAAGATTCTTTATAATTATTAATAATCAAGTTTTTATTATTAAAAATTAATCAATGTGATGACATCTTTAATAAAAATATAGAGTTAATTCGATGTGATTTTTTTTAATTCTTAAAATCTTTTTTTTCCTTCCATAATACAAGTTTATAATTTGTCGTATTTTTTTAAAAAGTTTATTCAATATATCTAAAAATTACTCCTTTTAAAGTATAAACTTATATAAGACACACTTTAAATCAAGTTCTCTATAGACATGTTTGTATTAATAAAAGGACATTTATGTTTATATAAATGTACATTAGAAGATCATGGGCATCCGATGCTATAAATAATATATTATTCACCTCATCATATTTACAAACTAGTAGAAAAAAACTTATTTAAATATAAATGGATACTCATTTAGATATTTATTTTCTATCCATGATGGATTTTACTTATAAATATGCATGGGTATGATTTTTTTTTTTGCCATTCTTAGAGTTTGAAGGATTTTTTTTCTTTCCTTCTTTCTTTTAAAGGTCTCTCTAACAACACAGATCCTTCTTAACTCTCCTTAAGGTCCAAACTACAAGCCCAAAATAATGCAACCCACAACACACAATCATGAGACATTCATAATTCATTCCAAATACATTTTCCTATAATATAAAATAAATTTAATTTCTGTAAAAAAATTATTTTTTCTTATAATTTAATTAAGACAAATACAAAATTATGACGTTTGTGATTTTTTTTATATTTTTATGATTTTTACAATAATTATTTTCTTTATATTTTTAAATAATCTTCTAACAACATTGATTAGCAATTTTTTATAATTAAAATCACTAATCATGCGTTAAGTAACAAAGAATGTTACAACCCCCTCAAAGTAAAATTCTCCCTCGGCCCCTCCATATAGAAATAAATAGTAAAAACTTTTAAAAACTTGCATGATCTTATATATTATATAAAGCTTTTAGAATCATGACACTTATTAAAACTTTTAAATGGTTTTGAAATAAATATTTTGTAATCTAAAATAGTAAAATGATACGTGATCATCTTGTAAATATCACTATACACGTGGACATCCTTCACACATTAGTACCATCATATTAAAGAGGTGTTTATTCAGTCTTCAAGTATTAACCCGGATACAAGTGTCAAAGTCCTATGTCAACATATCTATAAGAGCACGAATACCAACAATATTATCTTTTTCCTAACTGCATATCTATTATACCAAGATATTTAAATAAATATAACTACCTTATCATATCCCAATAAATTATCTACAAATTGTTACTTACGGTCCAAAGCCCATACTACATATTATAAATACAATCATCCAGGTTTCTTTATGATCCATCTCTTTCTCATCCTGTATTCACTTAGAATACCTCTTATGAAATATACAGTTGAAAAAGCTGACAGAAAAAAATCTGTATACATTTCAGTTTCGTTTAAATTATAATTATTGAAAAACTGAAAACATAACAGAAGGGCACCGTGTACCGAATCGTTGGCAAGCAAATTCGATCAGACACAAGAAACAAACAACTGCTTGAAGAGAGAGAGAGAGAAAGGCGCACAGTCATAATACCCGCATTGGCAGTGCGATACTCTCCCTCACTTCCACATTCTCTCATTCTCTCATTCTCTCATTCTCTCATGCCTTAAAAATACACTAAACCCTAGTCAAACAAACTCATCTGAATCTCTTCTCTATACTTCAATTCCAATTTCAATTCTCCCTCATGTCTCCGCCGCAGCCCCGCCGCGTCGACCCCAAAATCTGGCGTGCATGCGCCGGCGCCTCCGTGCAAATCCCCAAGCTCCATTCTAGGGTTTACTACTTCCCCCAGGGTCACATGGAGCATGCCTCTCCCTCGCATTACCTCAGCCCTCTCCTCCGCTCTCTCCCCTTCGTCCCTTGCCACGTGTCATCCCTCGATTTCCTCGCCGATCCTTTCTCCGACGAGGTCTTCGCCAAGTTCCTCCTCACTCCCCTCTCACAATCACAACAACCTTTCCAAAACGACACCATGGAGGTTCGAAACGACGATGACGATGAGAACCGCGAGAACAACGGCGTCGTTTCGTTCTCGAAGATCCTCACTCCCTCCGACGCCAACAACGGCGGCGGATTCTCCGTGCCGCGCTTCTGCGCCGACTCGTGCTTCCCTCCGCTCGACTTCCGCGCCGATCCGCCTGTCCAGCTCCTCTCCGTCGCCGACATCCACGGCGTCGAGTGGCGCTTCCGCCACATCTACCGCGGTACGCCGCGCCGCCACCTGTTCACCACCGGCTGGAGCAAGTTCGTCAACCACAAGAAGCTCATCGCCGGCGACACCGTCGTCTTCGTCAAGGACTCCGACAGTAACGTCTCTGTCGGAATCCGTCGCGTGGCTCGGTTTGCCGCCGCGATTGAGACTCCGCCGCCTGCGGAACGGGATGGATTTTCGCGGTCCGCGACGGGGAGAGTGACCGTGGAGGCCGTGGCAGCCGCGGCGGAGTCCGCGGCGCGAAACGCACCTTTCGAGGTGGTGTATTATCCGAGGACTGGTTTTGCGGATTTTGTGGTGAGTGCTGAGGTTGTGGAGGAATCGATGAAGTGCGCGTGGGTTGGTGGAATGAGAGTGAAGATTTCAATGGAGACAGAGGATTCTTCTAGAATGACGTGGTTTCAAGGGACAGTGTCTTCTGCATGTGCTTCTGAGAATGGACCTTGGCGCATGCTTCAGGTATGTTTTGTTTGCATCGTGTTCTATCATTTTGGAATTGCATGGTCTTTTGAGCCAATTTGGATATAACTTGTTGGAGAAGAAAATAAAATCAATAAAGGAAATAACGTGAATTAAATGTTTGTGTGAGTTAAAATTAACTTGTGTTCTTGAACAATTTTAGACGTTTATTCATGTAAACTAACTTATCAATGTACACCTATAAACTTGTATTGTAACTTAGGAATGAAATATTTATCTCAATTAAAAAGTTTCCATAAGTTAGAAGTTGATCCAAACAGGGTCATTATTCTTGTGAAGAAAGAAGGATAATGCATGGTGTGCTCTTATAGTTCTGCCAAATGCTAACAAGTGCTCTTTTATGACTTATTTGGAAAACAAAAATGGAAAGTTTTTTTAGAAATGGATGCATCTATTAAATATAAAAAAAAAACTATGTATCCCAGTGCCCGAAGGCTCTATGTGATGTGCAGGTAAGGGAGAGGGATATTGCACGCAGCCTTATCCTTGCATATGCAAAGAGGCTGTTTCCGGATTCAAATACATGACCAACAAGTTACTAAGACACAACTTTACCGTTGTGGCAGGGCTCCCCCTCAAATGGATGCGTTTATTATATATAAAAATACAATAATTATATCAATTAATTTTAGCATTAAAAGTAATAATAAAGGATTTTAATGTTTCCTTGGAACTGGTAAATTTGACTAAAGTTTTTTTGTTAAACAACTAGTACAATGCTAGTGTGTTTGGTTATGAATCTTATAACGTATGGTTTGGGATGGACTTATATATATATTTTTTTAAGATGGAAAGGGTTAAGTCATAACTGTGTTGCTTTGTGCTACTGCCCAATGGGATTAGTCTCACATCCAATGCATCTGGGGATAATTACAGAGGGCAAGGGAAGTACACCTTATCTTATGATGGATTCTGAATAATTGTGCGTTGTGGCTACAAGAGGATAGTTTTTAGTATATGGGCAATGCAGAAAATATATGCCCTTCAGTATTAATGAAAAGAGAGAATGGAAGAGTGATGTGTATTTTTGGGCATTAAAACATTAGAGAATTGTTCGGTTAGTTTATATTTACCTCATATTCAGAAAGAGCTGAGAAAATGCAGACTTGCTGTATTTTAAGTTTATAAGATATAAAATTATGTTTTTTTACTATGGCTTTGGGTAAGTGTAACATTTTCACATTTGAATCGATAGGTTGTCTTGTTGCTTCTCTAATTTCTGTTGGGTTTAATTCATAAGATTCCACTTTAAAGAATAATTTTAGTAAATTAGTATTAGTAAAATTCTACCTGTCCTGTGGATACCATTTATAGAACATTGGAAGTCAGTATAATTAAGCTCTGCCTATGTGGGGTGATGTTGTTTTGTTTCATTGGTAGTTTTATTTCTTTTTAAAATACAGATAGCAATTATCTCCCTTTATCAATAACGTTCTTTCTTCCTGTAATTTTGTATCAAAGGATCCTAGTATTATGTTATTTACAACATACTCTTTTTGTTGATATGAACCTTAGTCTCAGAAAATAGAGTTTTATAATTTCTTATCTATCTCAAATGGCTGATGTTGGCTTCTTACCATTTCTTATGATCTCAATATCGTAGGTTAATTGGGACGAACCTGAAGTCTTGCAGAATGCAAAGCAAGTCAGTCCTTGGCAGGTTGAACTTGTTTCCCCCCAATTTTCACTTCATACAGCATTTTCCCCCAACAAAAGGCTTAGAGCTGACCAGGGTTCTGGGCTGTTAAGTAATAGGGAGGAATATCCCTTCTTTCCTATGACAGGGTTCCCTAACTCGATAATGGGACACATGACAGGGTTCCCTAACTCGACAGTGGGACACATGGATAAACCATTGTTGAGTTATGAAACTTTTCCTGCAGGCATGCAGGGAGCCAGGCATGATCTATATTCTCCATTGAATTTTTCCAACTTTTTAAATGATAACTCTTATCTGTATATGGGTAGTGGTTCATTTGGGAACAATCCAGTGCAAAGTTTGGGAACTGTGACAACAGAGCTAAACATGAGCAGTTCTCAATCGGATGACTTGTCACCACATAGCCAGAGTAGTTTTCATTCCTTTGGTACAGAGTTTACTGGGACTCGGAATTGTGACACCAAAGTTGGTCCGGGTTCAATTCTGCTGTTTGGTAAGATCATACAGCCTGCGGAAAGTGATTTGCATGATGCTGATTGCATGGAACCTGATGGCAGCAGGGGCAGCAATAAACTGAAGACAGTCGAGGCATGTTATTTCTCAAAGTAGTTATGCAGCAGAATGCAGATAAATACATGTACAGGTATGCTAATATATCATTATATCTGATTGAATTTTCTCACCAAACCAATGATAGGATCAGCTATTGGTGCTTTATTGACAAAGTTTTTATGCAAGAAATGGATTATTTCTCTCTATGCCTTATATTTAAGTGTCTCAAATTTAAGTTGAACGTACACCTTATTTTATGATGGAGGGATAGTTCTGACATCTGAATAAGTTCTAGGTAATTCGATTCCTTGTATAGTATTACAAGTTTATTTATTATATTTCTCAATAATTGTGTGGTATATTTACAATAGCTAAAATTTTGATTGACTTCAATTATTATTTTTTTTTTGTTTGCTTTAACTGGATTATCTATTACAATTTCTTGATATTTAATATGGGATCTTAACATTTTGATCAAATGTCTCAAACCTTAGTCATAATTCATTCTTTACTTGCAATATTATAAAGTGGAAAGCATGATGGGAATTCATCTTGTTTAAATCATGATAGTCGTTTTTTTCATTATATATAATTCAAACTCCTTAGTATCGTTGCATTGACTTCAATTACCAAAATGAGAATTTATGTTACCAAAGTGATGTCTGACTGTCTTTGTATATTATTGAATAGCTTATCCTGGTTAGCTTGATTTGTTGTTTGATTCAATCGCACTCTGTGGTTATGCTACCAAAATTCATGTATCAATTAATTTTTTCTTAACTGTGATTGCCTCTAATGCAGGGAATCAAGGTTGGCAGGTAAACAGGAAGCTGTCTTTTAATGTTTCCCGGTTATCATATGTTGGTCTTACTACAAAGTTGAATGATGAAACTAGCTTCAAGATATTTGATCAGTTGTATGATATGAATATCTGACATTATTGTGTAGATTTTCAAATACATTCTTAAAAGGTAATTGTACTTGCCTTTAAAAAAAATGCGCATGCTTGCACAGGTAACAACCTCCGTTTTCATATATCTCTCTATTTGATGAGGTAATTGTAACCTGAAAGAATGCTTGCTAGTTGCAATACTCTCTTTAACTCGTGTCTAACATGGTTTTTGCGGAGCATATCCTTAATGGTTATGTTGAGGCAGTACCATACCTCACTCGTATCATATTTACGGTAGCATTTATGTATGAGGTCAATAAATAACGTCTCTGCTAAAAAGAACAAACTGTTTACGGTAGTATGAAAAGGGAAAACATGTTTATAAATTCTTCTTTGGGATCGGATATATTGGGCTAGGTCGATTCTTGTTCTTGATTTCAGAAGCATAAGAAAAAGCGAACGCTTCATGTCCTTAATTTTTCTTGGTTTCTATTAATATTTATTTCTTATAAAAATATTGTTATATTTTAAATCTTATAAAAAATGAAAATATTTTTCTATATTATTTATTGGGTTTTTGTTCCACCTAAGTGAATGTGAAGGCCAACAATCATTGAGTTGCAGTGAATTGTAGTAATTAGTAAGATTTTATTTTTATTACATCATCGTTGTAAAAAAATTTCAAATAAGAAATCATCATTAGTTAAAATAGTTATCGTAAAAGTTATTGTAATTGAATGACAGTAAAATTTCTTTACACTATTAATATATAGATTATTTACTCAATTATATGTTCGGAATTTCATGTCTAGGCTTCAAACACACTTTTAGATTAGCAAAACTTGATTTTGCTGAATATTAATTAGTTGTTCTGAACAAAAACTGTCCTTAAACAACTTACTAAATGTAATAAAATAGCTGTTACATTGGGATGAGTATTTCAAGGTAAAATTTATTCTATCTATAGATAAACTTGCAATGATAAATTATTTCAATGCAAATGGACATTTGAGTTAAATCAAGTTTATCAAACCAAATTAACTAACATTAAATTTGCAAAATCAAATTCAAACACTATTTAAGTGCTATAACTTCATAAAATGAATTTATCGATGGATCACTGGTCTCCTCACTCAAAGGACTCTTGAAACTTATTTAAATGAATTTATAAACTTGCGAAAAAAGTAATAGTACTCTTTCTGGTGTAATTCATTTGCTTCAATAAAAAATAATAGTAACAAAGTTTTCCATGACTGGATCGAGCCAGGTGACGTCCACATTTTGGGGGATTTGGGCATTGTGTTTGGATTCGACCAAGTGACGTTGATGTCGGGAAGCATAATTTCTACTTTTGACGTAAAGATGAATCGCCATATCCTGCAGGCACAACAGGATCTTAAGAAGCAGCCTGAGGAGAGCAAGCTTGAGAGAAGGCATAAGGAAGAATGTGAGGTTATTTGGAGTTCGATTGCCCTGGAGTCGTCCAAACTCCGAGACAATGAAGGTTATTTCTGAGTTGGAGAAGGAAATTTCCGCTTTGAACACAGAGAACACGACGGTTTGAGGTTGTTGGAACTCCGGAAGAAGCAATTTGCGCTGTTGTTACATGTGGTGGATGTTAGATGTGTCATGTTTTTTGTGAATAAGCATATGTCACATAGGTTCGGATTCATCCAAACCTAATTATAGATAAAAAAATGACACATTATAAATTTGTGAAGATGAAAAACAGATGAACTTTTTTAGAACTAAAAACAAAATTTGGATGTTTTGCAGGGACGGATAACCTATCCACTATAGTGAACCTCCATTGAGCTATGATAACCAACCCGGACCAAAAATCTTCATTCTTTTATGAATTATAACCTGCAATTAGAATGGCATTCTCATCAGAGAATCAAGCATGTGGTTCCGAACGTTATTCAAAATTTGTGCCAATATGTTTGGCAATTTTAGAGCAAAATTAGTTCTGCATATAGACCATCATTACATATAGCAAACCCACCACTCAAAACTCAAAAGGTCCAAGACTCAAGACTACTACTCTGATAAGCTCCACCGGCATTATCAAAGCATATCATTTACATTGAACAAAAAAAGATAAATATAAATGCCCAAAAGCTTGTAAGTCAACTGATTCCAACTCAAGTCTTTAAGAATTAAGCATCATGCTATATATGTGCTTGCACCTCCTGCATACAATATATATAACCAAAAACTATCATAAGAATAAATCATAATTCATCACCAATTGAAATTGATAATCCAGTTATACAGAGCACTATATGAAGTAAGAGCATTCATGGCTTAGCTTTCTAATGTTATGTACAAGGTGTATAAAAGTTTTTGAAGTGAGCCGCTGAAGCTTCCTGTTCAATTCAAACGATTGCCTGCTGCTTGGAATTTCTTCATTTATTTCAACGAGTGTTCTACTGTCCAAGATCCCATGTTAACCATCTCCAACATGCCACTTCACATTTTACAATTTAATGATCTTATCTGCAATGACAACAAAGCAAGTAAGCAACCATTAGAATCCATGACCGTTCTATATCTTAATAGTAATACATAATACCTACACTTTGTTCCAAAACATTGACTGAATAGAACATTAACATATCAAACTACATAAACAAGAGACAACAAGTCAAAATAATCCATGTTGCTTGGAACAACAGGCAACACAGCATGTATAAGGATACCTGTTGCTCCTTTCTATTTCAGTACACCAACAACTGCCTTATCCCACGAAGTGAGGTCGGCTATAAAGCTACATACCATAGTGCCAGAAGATTCATTGCTATTAAGAAAGGGGGGAGGGGTTATTGTACACAGTAACACAACCCTACCCTCATATACAATGAAATTGTTTCTAGATTTGAACCCATAACCAAGGTCATCAAGGCACAACTTAACCGCTGCGCTAGGGCTCACCCTCAAATTTGTTAGTTCTTCATGCTATACAAATACAAATTCACCAGTTTAGAAAATCAGATTGCAAGACAAAGAACTCACATCGTGCCCAAATCCTAAACAGAAACTTTTGAACACCTATTGGAATTAAATAGGAAGCAAGGTGCATTTTCCACTGAGATACCGCTCCTTCCCTCACAGAGGAAAAAGAATGATACCAATGATTAACAATTAAGCTAAATTTGGATATCCAATTATGAGTTGAATAGAATGGAATGACAGATGGAAAGGAATAAGGGAATGAAAAGACTATTTTCATCCCATATCCCCAAATTGTAGAGGTAGAAAAAGGGAAGTTTTGCATTGAATTGGTATGCATTGCATCCATTCCATTCCATCCTATATAAAACAATGGAACCTACAACCTAGTATTCACTCCATTCCACCCTTTTGTGATTCAAAGTGAATAGATAAACAGATAAGTCTGCATAATTACAACTTCTTCTGCCCCTTACTCTCAAACTAGCTCAGTCCTCAAACACAAGTCAATTTCCAAAATTATTATCACAACTTATAAAGCATGACACAGTACTCAATAACTTTTCTAAACCTACCAAACTAAATCTTATAGGAATTTATTTATAACACAAGACCAACAAAGATAAAAGCATCCCATTATAAGAAAATTGTCAAAAAAAACATTTTTTTTTTTAAAAAAAAAGGGATCAGAAAGGGAAGTTACGAGGTGGAAGGTGAGTTTTGGGCGTGAAGGGTGCTGTAGATTTTGGAGAAGCGACCAGTTGGGGGCTTCACTCGAACAGCTTTCTTCTTGAGGCCGAAAACCTCTTGCACCAGTGGCACGTGCACCAGCACCAGTTTCCACGCCACAAACCAACCTATATATAAATAATACCACACCACACGTGTGAGCTTTTCAACTCAACGATCAACACAAAGAAGAGAGAAATTAAGAGCAAAAAAGAGAGGAATAATCAGCTACAGTCTTACCGAGGGATATTAAGAAGAGAACGAACACTACGGCGAAGAGGGGCCGCAGAAGGAGGAGCACCGTGTATTCCCAAAAAGACAACGACGACGACATTTACAACAACATCAACGTTTCCTCGGCGAGCGATTTCGGATTTTGTAGGCTTCGTCTGGGCCTTGAACCCAGTTGGCCCAGACAACAAAAACTGTTTTATTTAAAATCTATCACTTCTTCTTAAATTACATCATTGAGCAATTAATTGCCTTTCTAGTTTCTACACGTTATTATTTTGTTGTCATAGTATAGTGTTAGGATAAATCTTTTTGTATATTAATTAAATAAAAACAGTTTTTAAGTAATAATTATAAAGCTGTTTTGGTAAAAAGAAGAGAAAATTATAAAGCTATCAAACGTATTGTTAGTCTTTGTAAAATAAGAGAGCTTTTGGTTCTTGAATGTTTTTAGTAAATTAAATTAATTATCCCTAAAATTTTGTAAAATTATACAAAGACCCGTTATCTTTATCTACTCCTATATTGATCTTCTTAGTTATTTAAAAATACAGTAACACCCTCACAATTATTTGAAAAATATTATATAAGACTCTTCCAAAGAGAGATTATTGTAAATGTTAAAAAGAAAGAAAAAATATGTATGATTTTACAAAATCTTAGAGATAGTTAGTGTAATTTAATATTTTTTTTCTTAAGAAAAATTGAAATCACCAAAATATCA
>PYAF01003244.1:130513-141257 GCA_007407185.1 Glycine tomentella | reverse complement strand
TTTACGAAAAATCGCAAAAACCCTAATCCCCCCATTTTCCCTGCCACGTGGCGCCATGAGCTTGAACACGCCCCAGCTGGGCGTGTTTAAACACGCCCCAGCTGGGCGTGTTTGGCTGCCCCAGTTTCCTAAATATTGGGCAATTTGCCCCCTTTTGCTAATTATTGATTTAATTTGTATTTTTTTAAAAAATTTGCCTAAAAAGAGACGTATTGTCTTTCAGTACTCATGTTGATAAGTCATTTCAAGTGTGCATGAGATTATTTTATTTATTTTTGACAAAATGCTCGAATTATTTATAGCCATGTATGGATATATTGTTCTCTGCTTATGTTGTTTCTGGAGTCTATTTGCTTGTGGTATATAGATGAATTGAATTTTGAGGACAGCATTGGATTCTACCTAAGCCTTCACTGTTTGTACATTAAACCATGATGACACTTCTTACGCAATACAATGGTTATTCACCTTACGACAGCCATTGCTTAATTAGAGGGAACACCATTTGTGCCTGTTAGAACTCTGGCATGCTGGACTTTCACCAATATATTACACATCTTTTTTGTCTGCAATCTGCATGCTTGCTCCTTCAGTGTTGTATTTTATTGTTTTTGTTTTAAAGCAGCACTCATACATATGAACCCTTGTAAGGAGGCAAGCCATGAATTTCCGGCAGGGGACAAAAAGCATGAGATACAGATTAAAAATGAGAAAGTGACCGCTGAAATTCTGTGAAAAATATTAAACATTCCCACACACCCCAAAATAAATAAACAAGTGGAAGAATTTTGAAACAAAAAAAAAAAAAATCCTAGAGAAAAAAGACTTGTCATGACATGGTGAGCATTTTTCATCATCATCTCCGTTGCTTTCAAGGAGAACCGAATCAGACAAAAGCTTCCTAGGAGCAAAAGAAGTTTGCTTTTGGCGTTAAAGCGTTTCAGGAATCTCAGAAGTGCTCCTTACAGGCCCTAAGCTTTCCATTCTATTATTTCAGGAGTAGAATCATTAATCATTACTATAACAACTCACGGGAGCATTCTTTTCTTTCTTTCTTTCAAATTCAATAGTATTTTGGAGTAAAATAAAATCAGTCACCCCTAAAGAAAAGGAATTTTAAACTTATCTGACATCTTTGCTTTCTTTGGTAATTTGAGTTGGCCTTTTTTGCTTTAATTGGGTGCTTTTCATATTTGTTTTAATATGTGGTTAATACCTTTCATGTTTGTGGCTGTGATGTTAGAGAAAGAAGCAAAACATGCCAACATCTAGTTTTCGTGCTAGCCAATGTTAATCTGTTGTCGGTTTGTTTTTAAACCCATAACCCCATTCAATTAGAGAATCTTCTTCACTGCTACCAGCAGCATCACCAAAGTTTCAACAATTTGGAGTACAACTACGGTAACTACTAACTCAGTAATCAACAGAAAGACCACAAGAAAGAGAGAAAAATTGTAAAAACTAAAAAGGGTTAAAACTACAGAAAATGTTTTGCATCAAAATGAGGAACAAAACTATCGTTTTAAGCGCGATAAAAAATAGTTATCCACCAAACTGGCATTATTCGCTTCAAATAATTGAAAATGTTAAAAAGGTACAACAATCTTCAGCGACTGAGAAGTGAATAACTGATCTTTAGTTACTCCTTTTCTGTTTCACATTTTCTGGGGTCGCCCATTTGTTTCTTTAACAATAACACCCTCTTCGTTTACTTACACAAAATTTCAAACTTAGGTCAACCTCTCAACATCTATGCTTTAGAAAACATAATATCAGTCAGCAATTCCCTTCTAACAGCAATTGCGGTCTCATCTCATCAATCGATCGAGTTTACCCGTAATTATCAAAACCTTAAACAAGAATCAAACAAATCATCTGTTTCATTTCTTGCCCTTCAATTAAAAAAGTGAACAACAAGGAAAAAGCCGAACAACAAGGAAAAACCCATTTTCTACCTTTCATTTTTTTCAACCACATGGCCCCTCTTTAATTAATCGAGCAAACAAGAAATGAGAGCATTCTTCTTTTCTTCTTCTTTTTTTTAACTTCTAAAAACTATTAACCATCATTTTTTTTTTTTTACCTATGACTGCAAAAATCCAAAAGCTTCTTCCTCCCCTCCACAATCTCATCAAAGAAATCATCAAGCTGGCAAACAATGTTCTCAGCTCCAGATCTAAGCACCCCAAAACACACTCTAACACTCTCCACTCTCTCCCTAACACCACCTTCTGCTTCCTCCAATTCCCCTCTCAGCTCCTCCACAGCCACCCTAGCCCTCCTAAACTCGTACAGCAAAATCCCCGGCCCCCCGGCGCCGCGCATCTCCACCGCCACCCGCTGCCTCAGCCTCGCCGCCGATACCATCACCGCCGACCCCAGAAACATCCGCCCTCCCTCGTACCCTCCGGCGACCAACTCCGAGGTTTCCGGCCAGCAGTAGACCAAACCGTGCAGCAGGATCATTAAAAGCATCGAACTCACGTTCCTCATTGCGTAGAGAACGCCCCTGAAGCCGTTGAAGCCGTTCAACTTGGACTCCACGGACACCCTCTCATCTAAACGCAGACACAGCGTGTGAATCCGAGTCTCCATCAGAGCACGGTTCTGCTCCTCCAATCCCAAAGCCTCTCTTCTACACCCTGATATCGCCCTCACTATCTGTAAACATCACCACATAAAACAATTAACACTGGACACAACAACCACAAATGTCATTCATGCACCTTAGTTTACACAATTATATTGCTATCAAAATTTAAAAAAAAATCAAGGGAGTTGAACAGGACACGTTGAGTATTGTAAATTTTTCGATAATGTCTTCGATTCATACCAATAAAAAAATCAAAATTTCAAAAACAAAAAATCAATCTGCCACCCCTGTTTTCGCGACCACAATTAAGGCTGCGTCGAGCGCATTTGTTTTCCAGGAATCACGACACCACAATTTAAAACCTTGACTAATATGTTTAATGAAGGTTCTAGATTACAGTTGCAATTCCGTCCCAATTTTCGATATAGTAGAAAATTGCAGAAAAATATGACAGATGCGGTCACAGTTTATTACTTGTCATGTTACAGTCACGAAATCACGGTCGCAGGCTATTTTCAAGAAAAACAGTTTTGCAGGTTGAGTCAGGCCAATAACTCACAATATTATTAAGATGATATAAAAATCTATTCTATTGATAAGTACTACTTAGCTTCTTACATTGAAGACGAGATGAATAAAAAAAAATGATAATTGAGTAAACATAGGTAATAATCAATTAAGCTTATCGAAAAATAGTTGGAAAGTAATGAATGTGTGTGGAGAGTAGAGTGACCTGGGGGGAGAGGTGGGGGTGGGATGAGTCGAGGGAGGAGAGAAGGTTGAAGCCCTGAGAGTAGAAAGGTTCGAAGTTGGAGATGGCGGACTTGAGGAGGTGGGAGGTTTCCCAGAGCTTGGAGGTCTCGTCCATGTACTCGTCGAGCCACTTGTCGCCGAGGGGGAGCTGGAGCTTGTGGACCAGGAGGGTCAGCTGGGTGTGGAGGGAGCGGAGGAGGGAAATAACCTTCTGGAGGAACTGGACGGAGATGAAGCTGTTGTTGGCTAGGAACCCTCGCTCCAGCTCCTCCATTCCCCGGCTCACCAACGTGTAGAAACCCTTCACGCTGTTCGTGTTCGATGAAGGACAAGGCTCCATTATGGAACAACTGGGGGGGAGTGTGGGATGGAAAGGAGGGAGATATTTAAATTGAGAGGTTTAATCAGGAACAAATCATCATTTTTCTTTCTTTCTACATAGGTATTTAACCATTGAGACAAATGTGGTAGGGGTTGTCTCTCTTAATGAACTGGTTTATGATTTCAACACTCATTCATTGTTGAGTATGAGATAAATACATTGTGTTGAAAAGAAAATTTTTATTTTATATGTATTTATAGTTTTCGACAAAAATTACTTTTAGAAAATATTATTTCATACTTATATCATAATAAATAATGTATTTTGATGCTTAATTTTTTTTAAAATAATGTTTATGTTGGACTGTAGAAGTAGAATATGACTTTCAAGTATGTAGATTAATTGATACAAGAGTTATTTGACTTTAATTAGTAATTTTTAGCCTTTTTATATTATTAATATAAAATAATTATGGTTTTACAAATGATTATTTTTTGTCAAAATAGGATTGATATTTTTGATGAAATCTTGTCTTAGTTATATTTTTTTATCCAGAATGTTCAACTATCACACCAGCTAAGGACTTGTTGTGTTATGTATTTGAAAAGAAAAAAATGTTGTTTACAATTACCTTAATCAGTTCCATTTAAAAACACTTGTAATCTGAAAAAGAAGTAAATTTTAATTAATTTTATAATTAATAATTAAAAATTTTAAATTAATATTTTAGTTACGATATTTTTAATTATTGTCTTAATTGTAGTAATTAAGAAAGTTAATGAATATAATAAGTCATAAAAAAATAAAGTTATTAAGTATGATTATAACTCTTCTATAAAAAGTATGATTATAATTTTTATAGTTAGAAAAAGAGGGAGGAATTTATGGAACTATGGGGTTTATGTAAAAGAAGAAAAAATGAACAGAGGAGAGAGAGAGAGAAGTGGAAAGAATAGAAGAGAGGGAATAATCTTGGAAGCTCAGGTTTCTAAGGTTGAAAAGGATTGTTGGGGGCAATGATGGGTGTTTCCTACAGAGGGGAAAGGATGATTGGTAATATGCCATTTTCATTGTTTAAATGGCCACAAAGGAACAGAGGTAAAAATGAAAAATTGAAAATTGAAAGAGACTGCATGTTTTTTAAAATAAATAAATAAATTATAAATTATAAATATATATGTATTGAAGATAATTATGAATTATCAGTATAAGAGATTGTGAGGACAATGGAAGGGTAGAGAAAGTCAGTGAATTCTATTAATTTTTTTAAAAGTATTTTTTATAAATTTTATACCTAAACTTATTAGTATAAGTTTTCGGTTAATGAGGATTTATTAAAAAAGTAATAATTAAATTGTTTAACACAATACGCCAAAGTCATCTTTAGCTGCTGGCTGCTGCATCTTGGTTTCTCCCTTTCTTTCTGTGGTTTTGTGTAGCTCTAAAGTCTAAAAAAAGAATTATCCAGTCTCATTCAGACTACCTCTACTAATGATTTCATATAAGAAAAAATTACAGCTTTTTTTTTATTGTTATTTGTTAATTAAAATATAATTTATATTGATTTTTAATATAACTTTTCATCACACAAATTACTAAAACAAAACTTTGATTTTAAGTAAAAATAATGCTAAGGATACTAAAAAACTACATTTAATGTTTTTTCTTTTTTATATAAACTAAATAGTATGTACACTAACAGTGTAAAGATTTTTTACAATTATTTAAGCATAAATCAATATGGATGATAAGTTTATTGATTTTTTTTATAATTATTATAAAATTATTTTTGTATAATTTTTAATTGGTTGATAATGATAAAAATAACATATAGAAACTAAGAATGTGCGAGTCAATGACAATGAGGTTTAGGCTTTGATTCTCATTGCAGGAATTTTCTTTATATATACGTCATCCTTTTGTTTTGAATTTTAAGTGTTATTCTCTCGCTTTTGTCTTTAATTTCATCCTCGAGTTACTGAATTTACTATTTTTCTTTCATTATAATTAGACTGAGATTGATATTATTAGTAAATAAAAACTAGCGAAAGTTAAAAGTAAGTTGTTTAAATAAAAAATAATTGATAAAAAATGATAATAAAATGGGGATAGAAATAAAAACTAAAATTGTTAGGGGTTTATAGAGTTAAACGCTAGCTACAGCCAAAAGGAATAATTTTCTTTTGCCAAATAACTCCATTTTAGTCAAACAAATTTTAAGTTGGTCAAATAAGTTAGATTTTTTTAAATCAGAAAATAAGTTAAAATTTAACTTATTTATTTGTTAAAATTACTTTTAGTGTTGTTATTTTTCTAGTTGTATAGTACTGTTTTCCTGAAAATGTAGACAATATATATTATTTTAACTTACTTTAAAGAAATAATTACATATTTTCGTTAAGAGAATTGGAGAAGAAAAATAAAAAGAAGTCTGAAATAATGACGTTGCTTATACCTGTGTCTTTCGTAATCTACTAACTTAGTCTTCTGTCACAAACAAGCCCTATATACAGAGCCAGACCAGTTAAATTAATTATTAAGTCGTTCCACTATCTTTGGTTTTAGGACAAAACAAAGAGCGAAGCATTTGAATATATTTAATTCCAAATTCGTGCTTCAAAGTTAGTGTAATCCAAACCAGAAGTATCATTGCAATTGTATATTATCCATATGACAAAATAATAGGCATTAGTTATTACTAGCCCATCAATTCAAAGCGATAGACAGAGATATCGGTAGAACAACGATTTTGAACGGTATCTGCTTGGTTCATGATCGTGCAGTATAGGAAGTGGGTCCCATGATAATACGTGTCTTGTAACAAACGCGGTTTAATTGAATGATCATGTTTTTAGTCGCTAACTAAATGATGGCCACAAAATGTTTTGTTTAGTGTAAAGATGAAGATGATGATACCCTTAGTATTTTTTTTTTTTTTTTAAAAAGATTAGGTAGGTAACTTGATTCCAGAACTCATAAGAGTCAAACAGAGTGACACATGTTTTTCTTTTTAATGTAAATTCAACATATAAAAACAAAATAAATACAAAAATAAGTGACACGATTTATTGGTAAAATTAGTTTTACTTTAAACATGAAGATTTTTTTATATGCTCGAGATCGTTAGATTAGAAATGAGAATGAAACTCACATTCTAATAAAATATAAGTTTATTATAGGGGTATTCGTGAGTCAGTTCGAATTGATTTTGTCCAAATTTAGAATTCAATCTAATCAAATTTGATCGGTTCGATTTGGTTCGATTTAAAAAAAAATTAAAACTCAATCCAATACAACCCGTTCATGAACGGTTTGATTTGATTCGGATCACCAGGTTATCCATTTAATTTTGTTTTTAGACACTTAATAATCTGTCAACTTCCAAAATTCCCCATAAATCAATTCTTATTTCAAAGCAACATATTTTCAGTACCTTGGTTTTGATCAAATTTTCGATTATTTTGATTTCAGCTACTTAAAGTTTTAAAGTAGGAAACATAACTCAAATGTCTAAAATACAAGGTCCTAAACAGTTAGTTGAATGCCATGATTTATTTATATAAAAATGTGGATGATCAATTTAAGTCAATTGAGAACTTTTTAATATTGAAAATTATCTCATTTGTTCCAATTTTTGGAAGCAATCGAGAATTTTTTTAATTATAAAAGTATGCCATTAAAACTTTTATAACATATGAATATTTTGTTGGTCCAGATGAACTCAAGAGGAGTGAATTGAATTTTATAAAATAATTAATAATTTAAAATCAAACTAAGAGATAAAGAAGACACAATCAATTTTAACGTGGAAAACCCAATTGGGTAAAAAAAATCACGATGTCCAAATTAGATAATCAATCCAATGGACAAATTCACTATGATAATTTTGTGTATAAAAGTTCCCAGTATCCTAGTTTCCTAGTCTACTCTTACATAACAATTATCTTAGCTGGTATTCTTGTTTCTCAGCAAAACGCTCTAGTCTCAATTCACCAAAGTCAACAATAAGAATACAATAAAATAGTTACATTTACATTTTTATTCCTTAAGTAAATAGGTACCTTTAAATCTTGATGGAGAGTTAAAAAATCAGACTTGCCAAACGTTTCTATATGATCTCACAACTATTCTCTCAATGATGCAAACATAAACTCTCTAAAACTCTAATATTATTGAGAATGGAATGAATACATGAACACCAAAATATGTTTCTATTTATACTAATTTAAAGATATGATTTTAACCAATTTTTGAATGGAATTCTAAATATATTCTATCATATTATCCAATGCAATCTTAAAGATATTATATTATATTATGCAATGCAATATTAAAAATATTCTATCCTATTTTTTAATGCAATACTAAAAAATATTATATCCTATTTTTTAATACAATCTTAAACATTTACAATACAACACCTTTTTTTATTATCAAATTATTTTTTTAATTTTTAATATTTATAATAAAATTTATATTATTATTATGGGTTCACGAATCGAGTTATCGGATTAACGGATTTGTAAATCTAGACCCGTGACCGAACTTATACATGAACGCTTTTGATCGGTTTGGTTCGATTTTAATCCAAATATATAAATGAACTTACCTAAACTGTTCGGATCGATTCAGATTCATAAGTGACTCGTACCCGTGAACACCTCTTAATTTATTCTTTATCAAGTTAATGAATATTGTTAATTTTTTTCTTCCTTTATCCTCTTGTCAAAGTAGTATGTGTATGGGATTCTTCTTATTATTCATATGATGGACCTCTCGGAGCAGTTGGAAGAGTGGGGAATAGGGGACCATTACCAACCAAACAACGTAAATTAATTATGCGTTGGGT
This sequence comes from Glycine tomentella, assembly GCA_007407185.1. Classification (NCBI taxonomy): domain Eukaryota; kingdom Viridiplantae; phylum Streptophyta; class Magnoliopsida; order Fabales; family Fabaceae; genus Glycine; species Glycine tomentella. Next base: position 132,740 of record PYAF01003244.1, on the reverse strand, counting down.
TGTGTAACAACTTGTACAATTTGCCTAAGACGAGTGCTCGTGGGTTTTCGGAGAATGGGACATCATAGAAGCATGTTGGTCTTCTAAGATTTCATTGGAAAGTGAACAAGGAAGGACTTAGGTAGGGATAAAGAAGATTGCTCAAAACATTATTATTATGGGCGCCCCTTGTACTCTCTTACATTACATAACCAACTCAGTTTACGTGTAAATTTGTCCTTTATTTTCATTTCATAATACCAATTTAACCTAGATTCGGTGTAAATCTAATTTTCTTGTAACATTTTTTTGGACTGAATCTTGTAACATCTTTTAAATACTATATATCTGTACTCCTTATATAAAATAATTAAATGGGTGTATTTTATTTCAAATTATAAAAAATATAGATTAGTAATTTTTAGATATATTAATTACTTAACCATGCATTAACTCATTTTTCATACAAATAAATGATTTTTTGGTTAATTTAAACAATATAAACCACACTCATTGATAGAAAAAATTATTCTTTTAATTACAATTTGTGTTATTAAGTATAACTATCAGTGAAATCATTTTATTATATGGGTATTTCTGAAATAAAACTTACATTTGTGATATTATTAATTAATTAAAATTTCACTATCTTAACTATTTTTATTGATCTTAATGAATTATTTATTTATTTATTATATAAAAAATTAGTGATATTAATATGTAATGAGTGACGTATGCTACCTAAATCGCATTTTGTTTGACATTTTGGAAAAAAAAAGTTCATATGATTGTTACTTTACAATATTCATAAAATATTAAATATTTTATTATATCCTTAAGTATTTATTGTAGAGTAAGAAAATAAAATAAATATATAGATGAGAGCGAAATTATATCATATTTTTATAAAATTTAAATTAGTAATTTTATTTCTTAATTTTCATGTCAAAATTTTAAAAAAACAAAATAAAACAATATAAGAGGATATGAGTATTACGTAACTAAATTGTCTTCTATAGTTAATTTTTTTTTTGCTAAGCAATTTCTTCTAGTTATTATCTATCACAGTTAATTTTTTTATAGTTATTTTAGATAGTGTGTTTTATTTATTGTCTTATCACAAATAATGAAACGTTTCCAACTCGTTTTAAAATTATGCAGTGATTACTTGAGTTATCATCCATCAACCAATGCAAGCAACTCAATTCTCATGGATTCCAGTACAACAAAATGTTTTTTTAACATTAAAAATGAGTGAACAATATGTTGTCCAAATTTATTTTGAAGTATAATTTTGATATGTATGAATATAAAAAGGAAAAGAAGAAGTGAGAAATAAAGATATATATATATATATATATATATATATATATATATAATCTTAAGTTAAACTTTTTAATATTTGTTTAAAACTATATCAAAATTGTGAGAGGGTGCCGGGTTTGAAAAATAACAATTTCCTTCTTTCTCTAATTGAAACCTAAATGCAATGATGCCCGGTTTCACCTAAAAAGGCACTAAAGCTAAATATCCAAAATCCCAACGACCTATAAATACTTTTTAAGAAAAACTAATCTTGAAAAAATTGCAAAGACATATATATATATATATATATATATATATATATATATATATAAAGAGAAAAAATTATGTACAAGAAGTGTACAAATTTTTAGATAGTAATTTATTCACAATTTATCATATATGATAAGTTTATTGACTTCTAAAATAATTATTTTGAAATAATTCAAATAAAGATTTATGATTAGATGATTATATAAAAATTATTTTACATCATTGATGCATAAACATTAAACTCATATATGGTTAATATCCACTTTAAAAAAGAGTAAAGTTTATAAGAAAAAATATATAATATCTTTTCAAACACGGCAAAAGAACTCAAATAATACATTTTTAATAAAAAAATTATCAATTTGGGACTGTTTGCAAATAAGTTACCAATCTGGGGGCAGTGGTCACGCCCAAAATGGGCATGACTGGTCACGCCCAGATTAGGCGTGACTAGGGGGGCAGTCACGCCTAATCTGGGCGTGACCAGTCATGCCCATTTTGGGCGTGATCCACTCCTATATAAGCTGCAGTTTTTTTACTTTTTTACCACTTTTACTATTGCGCCTTTTCTCTAAAAGTTTCCGAAGCACACCTCTATTAGATTTTGAGTGATTTATCTCTACATCGAAACTCTGCCAACAAGTAAGTTAATTTATTAATTATGAGTATTATT
>PYAF01003244.1:94098-111583 GCA_007407185.1 Glycine tomentella | reverse complement strand
TTTTATAAAAACTAATTTGATACATATTAAACATTTTAGAAACTAATTATGAGATTAATATTTATATACTATTGGTATAAAAAAATTTACAGTGTCAACCAAACAAAAATCTTAATAATATAACTTTGAAACTGATTACTATAAAAATCATAAACCTATCAGATATATTAATTTGTGACTAAGGGTCAATTTGTTTAAATTAAAAAACAATTGTGAAAAAACATTTTTTTTATTAAAAAATCTTAATAAGCATATTGAATTTGGTTCTTAAAATAATTACTGATTTTTTCAAGTCAAAACAGTTTAAACAAACATATAAAAAACAAAACAAAAAACTATTTATTTATTTTAAAAAACAATGCTCTTTTTAACAAATAAATTTAAATAATCTGACCCTAAATGAAATTTTATAAGCTATTTTCTCATTAGTTATTTGCTAAAAATAGAATAAAAATGAAAAGAGGCTAAAATGTCTCTCACATTTATAATATTGAAAAATTATTTAATGACTATTTTTCTTTAGGAATAAAATTGAATTGACTAATTTCTTTTACGAATCAATTTTCTTTTAACAATCATAATTAGGACCTTTAATTTTTTTTGGTGGGATTTCGGGCTATTCTTACAAACTTTATTCTTTTTGCTTTTTAAGAAATAAATTGAATTGATTAATTTCTTTGATGAATCAAATTTGAAAATAATTATTCTAAATTAATGTTGATGTCAAAACTATTAATTTTTTTTATTATGTTACCAATTTTGTTAAAGGCTAATATATGTAGAACACATGTACATATCATTTTATTTATTTAGATGTCATTGTAAACACCATGAATTCATGACACCTTCCATTGTTGTGTCAAATAAAACATCTAACGAGATCAAAAAGTTGCTTGGTCAGAAGGGGTAGCTGTGAAGGTAGGAATTAGGGGTAGGCAAGATGAGCCAGCTTTTTTTTTTTTGTTCATCCACAGTAACTAAAAGATGCCGTTTCCTCAAGGGGACAGCAAAGTCTGATAATTCATGTGGGATTCGATGAAAATAATAACTAAAAGGAACAATGAAATATCTTTGGAGTACGATGGGAACCTTTTTGTAGGCCCATATCATTAACTGAGTGAGAGAGTGAACACAATATTGGAGGGAAGGTTTTGGCCCTGTCATATACCCCTCATGAGTTTTGCCCCGAATGTCCCTGCAGAAGAATATTTCATTTTCTTCTTAATGCCCCCTTGCTAATTGCATGTATGCAACTAGATGGTCCTCAGCTTTCAAGGATAAAGATCACACAAAAGAATGACTGTTAAGCAACATACAGAGGACATATTCTTAGATATTCTTTTAATATTCTTTTTATCAGAGGAAGTTCCATTCTTATTTCATTGAATACTTTGTTTGTCTTTAATTAATAAAGTTAGTATGAAATTTCATCTAATAACCACTAAACATTTCAACTTAATTACTATAAATTTTGTTTTTATATTTAACTCATGTTTCAGTACACCAAAAAAAATCTTACATCTTTTAAGAGTTAAAATTTAAAATAATTTATAAATATATTTTTCCTTACATAATTGACTAGATATATTTTAAGAATAAAATTATAATTTATTTGCTTAAGCATCAAAATACACAATACCTCAAACTTTATATATCATTTGAAAAATAACTTACATTTTGGTATTTATAAAGCCAACCAGCTAATTCTAATCTACTCTAATAATAACTTTGTTAGGAGCATGCTTCCTGTCTAATGTTTGGATATTCAATATTCAGTGACTTAATTAAATATCATATTGCTCGATACACATAAGATAAAGTTAGCGATTTTCTAATAATGTTAGTAGGGATTGATTTCTTAACATATTTATATAAAGAACAAAATGTGTAAATTTATTTTTAAAAGACAACAAAAGTTTAAAATAATGATGTAAAATATAATAAATTAATTTTTTATAACATAAAAGATTGATACAATGATATAAGATCTCATTATATATGTAAAATTCTATACTAACAATAATCATAAATCATGAATATAATTAATTTTTGACTTAGTGGAATGGGTGACACATGATTTTTAACCATAAAAAATTAATTTTTATTTGATTATAAGATATATATAGAACAAATATGAGAAAGCATGCTATATATTGATATATATTTCTTTCAGCATATAATTAATTTAGTAGAAATTCATTTAAAAAAAACAAAGTATATATAGTGAGGGTCGGAGACAGAAAACCAGAATAGTAATTATTATCCAACCAATTGAGCAAGCTAGGTGGGTGAGGGAATAGGTAGGGGGTGTGAGGAGGGTGTAGCTTGGTAAGTCTAGTCTAATCTTGACACGTTGCTTACCAAATTAATTCTAAATTTTATTGGGTTTCTATGGGACCACCGACATCACTTACATTCTTCTTGGTCTTAAATTCTCTGATAGGGAGATTTGTTTAGATCGAAGCCCACTTTGGTTTAGGAGTTAAGGAAGATTATAAAGTGTATTGGAAAGCAAACCTAAAATGCTAGCTAATGTGTAGTATTCACTTCATTTGCTGTCACCGAAGACTGAATGATCATTAATTTGCATACTATACGTACGTTTGTGATTTGTTTCTTCAATTCTCTAGTTAAAAAGATGAGTACTGTGTTGTGTTGTTATTGTGAACTGATGAAATATAATTTGTTTTAATAATTAGAGAAAAGATGAGGGTTGTGTTGTTATTGTGAGCTGAAGTATAATTTATTTTAATAATTTAACGGGAAAGATTAAGTTACTCTAATAGTAATTCAATTCTTGGTCCAAAAAAAAAAATAGTAACTCGAGAACAGTTATTTTGGCAGGAGTTACTCTAATAACTTAATTCTTTTTCATAATTTTGATACAATGTATAAAATAAAAATTTAGATATTAACCTGGTGGATTGATATAATTAAGTAATTAAATTGTTTAGTGGATAAAAATGTGGATTATCATTCTCTTTATAAATGTGGATTCAATTACTCCCGTGCTATTATCTTGAAAATGTCTTTTCATTTTACCACTTTTAATAAAACCTAAGTGTGAAACCGGTGCTTTGTACGATTTTTTAAAAATTAAAATGAGGAAAAAATATAATAAAAGAAAAAAGAAAATAATATTATACTGTTCAACGACTGACACGCGGTAAGCTGTAGGACAGTTTAATACATATTTATTAAATAAAAAATTCAGGCTGTAAAGATATGATGAATCCAAATTCGTATAATAACAATACCCTAAAAAAGGTTCTGGGTTTTGGTGTATCAGGGATATGATTAAGGTGATATTATTCGAATTTTGACCGATGTCTTAGAAAATGCTGATGGTGCAAATTCTTGGAAATAGGATTAAGCAAAAGCACCTGAAAAATAAAGTGTCGTAGTAGCTTCTTTCATGCACTTGCTAAGAAAGTCAAGTGAAGCAGTTTTTTGAATGATTGTCAATGATTTCTTCTCTTCTTTTAAATTTTTCTTCTGGTCAAAGTCTAATACTAAAAAAAAAAAAAAATAGAAACCAAAACTAGTACGGAAAAAAAGACTTAACTGGCAACTGACAATAGCTTGACTTGTAACACCATGAAATCATCTTGAACAATGAGGTTCTTTCCTTTCCCTTTCCATGAATCATTTGCTTGAAGAAATTCAGATGAAAAAAGCATGCATGTTATCATCAACCTTGCACATACACTGTCCCTGTGTACACGATTGTTTTTGGAGTAAAGCTACTAAAGCAACTAAGAAAGAGTAATTTAAGGGCAAACCGGACACGTATATACTAGCATGTGTTGATTTGATTATATGTATAAAAAATCAACAGTTCAATAACATGCACAAGCTTTTTATTTTTTATTGGAATTGAATTCTTTCTAACTGGCTATACGGTTATACCTTCCACCATGATAGTGTTCACGAAGAATCATACTAAATACTCTTTAATATTCCTTTTAATATTTTTTATTAGTCAAAATTTATAAGAAATATATTCTCTCAAAAAAATATAAGAAATAATATGAGTAAAGATTCATTAACATTATGTTTGACAGAGGAAGAAAATAGATGGAGTAAATAAAAGTATGTAAGAAAAGAAGAGAAGACAAAATGGATAAGAAATAAACTGAAAATATTGATTCTTGGATTTAAGAGAAATATAATAAAAATAAATTTGTAAGATTGTTTGGTTTGAAAGGAAAAAAATTAGATAATAAAAAGAAGGATTATTTTACCCGAAAATTGTATATTAGAACATTACATATATTGAAGTGGATAATAGACTCAAATTACTGGTACAATGAGCTCCAAAAGAAAAGAAAAAAAGACTAGTCACAACGATGCCTTGTGAAGACGAACTCTAGCAACAACACGAGAAATACGGCTATGAATATAAGGATAAGTTTGAAAAACTTATTTTCAGCACATCACTTTCATATGTTTTTTCTCATTTTCATAGTGGAAGTTTTCATCATATAGACCCAACCTTCATTAAAAATTCACTCAATTTCACCTCTGCCAAACTAACATATCCAGCACTTCCTTGCACTTCTTCTCACTTCCCTCTTAGTCTCTCAGTGCTACCAAACAAAGGTTAAGGATATGTTTACTCTATGAAAGAAAGTGAAAAATAGAAAGAAAAAAAAAAAGGAAAAGAGAAAAGAATAGAAAGAGATGATATTTAGATTATTTGGTAAAAGGAAAAAATAAAAATATTTTTCTTCTTCTTATTTGGTTGTATAAAGAATGAAAGAGAAAAAGAAAAATATATATGTAAAATAATATTAATACAAAAAATAAAGAATAAAATGCAATATAAATAAAACATTTTTATTTAAAAAGAAAAATAAGAAACAATTTTCTTCTTTCCTTTCCAAACTCAATGAAATCTATAAGTGACATTAGACTTAGGACTTAAGTGTTGGTTCCTATCTTTGTCTCTTTTCACAAAATGAATGAAGGACCATTTTTTCCCCTTCCTCCTTAATTTGTTCCACCATCTTCTTGCGAAACAAATGAAGCGTACATAAAGAGTAGTAGTGCTTTATGATTTTTTAAAAATTAAATTAATATAAAATTTATATTTATAAAAGTTTGTCAAATAATATATTAATATTTTTTCTAACTTTTTAAATTCTGGGTCAAAACATCACACTTTTAATTACTATGATATATTTGGTTTAGGAAAAAAGTGAAAAGAATAAAGGGAAAAAAAACAAAAAGAGAAAACTCTAAAATATATATCATTAAAAGAAATTATACAATTTAACATAAAATTAAAATAATTTTGGGCTAAGGATTTTATTATAACATACTAGTATAATTTAAAGGGGAAGGAAACCTCGAAATATGATCCTCATCCTGACCTGAATTTGTTTCAAGGAGATATTCATTGATATGTGCCTAGCACATGATGTTTCCAAGCTCAATTAAATCATTAAATGCATCATTTTATATGATAAAAAGCTTCTAATTGGTATGAATGTGACTCATGTGCTTAAATGATGTATTTTGGTCAAGATTGAAGTATTTAGCAGGTGAATTTGAGCAAAAGAGATGAAGAGAAGAAAAAGAGAAGTTGTGGCGTGATTCGCGCCAACCACTGCACGACCAGCGTCAGCTGGATTCAAATGGCGCCATCCGCGTCAGGGCCGTGCCATTGGCGCAACAAGTTCTGGAATATGGCGCCATAAGCGCCAAGTGACGCCACCAGCGCCATCCATTCTTTAAGGTGGCGCCATCAGCGCCACAAGTAGCGCTGCTAGCGCGAGAGAAGAAGTCAGTGGGTGTCTGAAGCTGGCGCGATCCGCGCCAAATCCAGCGTGATCAGCGCCGTTATGGAAAGACCTGGCGCGATCAGCGCCACACTCCCACGCGATCAGCGCCATGACTCGATTCTGCAGAATATTGATGCTGTCAAGGTTAAACTTGGGATTTCACTTACCCAAGTATAAATAGCAGAGGCTACTTCAGTTTGACTACTTTTTGACAACATCTTCACCAAAGGAAGAGAAAGAAGAGCTTGGGAGCTGATTCTAGGGTTTGCCCTCTTCCCTTCTTCTCCTTGCTTGCATCTCAGCAAAGCATGCTTCTTTTGTGTTGTACCAAAGCCATCCATGGCTAAGTTTGGCTAGTATCTTTTGTAGTTAGGGCAAGTACTCTATGTAACTCTCATTTGGATTAGGTTGAATGTTATTATTCATTAATGCCAAGTTATTTTACTGCACTTTGCTTGAATATCTTCATCTCTTTCTTAGACCTGATCAATCTATTTGAGAGTTTAGAGCTAGGGTTCACAATAGGGATATTGGAGCTTTAGTCTTGGAATTAAGTGTGGTGACTTGCTTTACATCACATAGGGATAGGGATGTATGCTTGCAATCCTTTCTAGTGCATCACTTAATGCTTAACCTAATAAATGCTACTAAGGGATTAAGGTGTTGAAAAGGGTTAATGTCACTAAGGGATTAGGGCTTAACTATTATTGAATGAGGATGTATGAATTGAATAACTGGTATAGATGAATGTAGTAAACAATCCATGTAAGAATGTCAAGAGCATTGAGTGTGGGTTTCCCTAGTTACATTAGCTTACGTATTGGTATTATAATAACCCTGAGTTCAGTGCGTACAACGCGAGTTTTGGGCGCGAACAGCGCTGGATTCTGCAGAATCCTTCTGTAGAACTGTGGCGCTCTTGGCGCCAGGGTGGCACGATCAGCGCCATAGTTCTGAGTTGTGGCGCTCCTGGCGCCAGATTGGCGCTACTGGCGCCACAGTCTCTGGAGTGCCACGCTCTTGGCCTGAGAGTGGCGCTCCCAGCGCCAAAGGTCCTGGTGGTTGACGCCTGGGGTGCCAGGCTGGCGCGGGTGGCGCCAGTCCACCCATAAGGCATGTTCTTCTTTCAAGTTGGCACGAGTGGCGCCATTGTGGCTTGGTCAGCGCCAGAGTCTCTGGATATTGGCACTCTTGGCGCGGGTTCTGGCGTTGGAGGCGTCATAGTCCCTGGATGTTGGCGCTCCTGGCGCGGGAGGTGACGCTCTTGGCGCCAAAGTTTTTGGAGGTTGGCGCTCTGGGCGCGGGGATGGCGCGGACGGCGCCATGGTTCCTGGGAGCTGGCGCGATCAGCGCGGCAGCTCTGACAAGACCATTATAAAAGGGAGAAATCGCGATTTTCAGAGAGAAAACCTCCCTCTCTTCTTCCTCCAGCACCCCACCTCCATTGTTGAAGCTCCAAGCTTTATTTCTTCACCATAGTTCACCAAATCAAGTCCTTTAAACACCATTCATGATGGAAAACACTTGTAGAGCTTGAATCCTTCCTCATTCTCCCTTCAAACCCACTCATTTTGAGAATCCCTTTCTCAAGGGAGGTTCGTAGAACTCGAGTTCAGCGAGGAACGGCGGCGATTCGTGGTTACCCAAGCTAGGAAGAGTCGTCCTTGAGCCTTCCTTGTCATCTTTGAGGTAAGAAACTCGAGATTCACCGCTTGATTTGTGAGTTGGGGTTTTGGGTGAATAGTGACCCACTTGTGATAAAGCTAGTATTAGCCTTGGGTCCTTTGGAATCATGTGTTTAGAATGTTGTGAGGATGTAGGATTAGCTCTCAATTGTGAGTTTGGTGTACTTTGATTTCTTGGCTCTATGATATGCATGTCTAGTTGTGTGCTGAGTTGCTTAGCTATGTGGTGACATGCTAGAGCCTTGGTTGGTGGTTTTGATATGCTTGGGAGGTTGTTAGAATGGTGTCTTGTGTGTGAAAGAACCGTTCAAGCCATGTGTGAGCTTATGTAGAGCTTTGAGCTCTTGATGTTGGCTTGCACCGAGTCTTGTGACGACTCAAGTGCCTTTTGGGCATGAGATAGACCGTCGAGGGTCTATGATATGGCTTTGAGTGTTGAGCCTTCGTGAACCTTAGGTTAGATGACCTTGTGGTTGGAAGGGATTGAGGTTCCTTTCTTTGAGACGATTGAGAACCGTGTTATATGCTTAAGCTTGTATGCTTGTTTTGGCTTGAGGTTTGATATGAGCTGGTATGCCTTGTATAGGACGTGACACCAAGGGTGTCGGTGGCAGGTGCCACAGAGCAGGGAAAGAACTGCAGAGCTCGGCTTTGCCAGGTAAGTTCTTGGTCCCTTGGGGATGTTTCCCACTCGTTTGTGCCACACCACACTCCGGGTGGAGTGATGGTCATATTCATAATACATGCATTATTGGATGTTGCATACTCATGATGATATACATGCTTGTATCTGTGCTTGAGATATGTATGAAGCATGTTATTTAGATCTTCTGGCTAATTAGATAGATATGGACCTCCTTAGGAGATGGGTTTCCTCCTAGTTTGGTTTGCTCATGGTTGATGAGATCCCAGGGGTCGGTGATCCCTCAAGACCAAGAGATAGGAGATGGAACATTCCTTCTATTCTCGGAGGTACCATATACGTGCGTCCATGCGTAAGGGGTAGCTCTCGATGGGATGGCACGGGTGTGAGTTCCGGTCTCACACTGAGGTTGGCGTTGATGAGATCCGCCGTACATAGAGCAAGATAGCTTGCTTGTATTGTTATGAGGGCCGGGAGGCCAGTTTGTTTGTGATGCCTGATGACTTGTGTCATGGTGAGTGAGCCAGGGTGGAGGAGATGCCTCCAAGGACCCTGAGCTTACTGAGATGTTTATCTCACCCCGTGTGGGGCTTATATTATTTCAAGTGATGCTTCTGGTAGAGAGGAGCGGTCTCAGGGTGGGAGGCCCTAGTAGAGACGGTACCTGCTTGGCTGTGAGGCAGCAGTGGAAAGCTTGGAGCTCGGCTCAACTTTTGGTGTTTTGTACCCTGTAGAGGGAAGACATGTGTGTGCACATGTCATCTTTGCTTTGTACATGTTTATGTATGTATGCCCTCGTGTGAGGAAGGATCCTTGGGATCAAAAGCACTCGGATGCTTATTCTTTTGTATAAACACTTCGAGTGTCAGATGATGTTTTGTACATAACCAGTTTTGTTATGTAGTTATGTTTCCTCCTGTCTATATCTTTGAGATATTTATGTTATTTGCCTATGGTTATGGTTGTATGATCTGGATTAGCAGGGGCTTATCTTATGCTTGTGATGAGATGTTTGATATCCCATACATAATGTAATCAAGAAATATGATTTTGTTTTATGCTTCCGCGAAAAGTTTTTAATCAGTGTTTAAGCGCTAATCTGATGATAATCATAATGCTAATACACCGGGTGCACACAGGGTGTTACAGGTACAACCATTATCTACTTTATTTATAATACTTTATGTTCATAATTAGGTTTACTTTTAGTTATCACACACACACCACACCCATTTCTCTTAAATCTTTTGTTCTCTAACCTATCGATACAATTTATAGTTTAATTGGTCAAACAATCCGCGTGGGACGATATCTTTACATATCACTTTATTACTTGTACGACCGGTACACTTGCCAAGTGCGCAACATTCATCAATCACCCTTGACCCTCCCCGGCTCCCCCCAACCCCAAGAAAAAAGAATCCTTGAAAATGAAACATTGTTCGTAAGGATCATATGAGAATTTTTACTCATCGTTTCTTTCAACCATTAACATATGTCATGTTGTTTGTATTATGACCTTACACAGTTTTCCTTTCGCCGTTTTCCTTTCGGTTTTAAATATAAACAATAAAAATCTCTTATATATATTTTTAAATATAAAATTTTAATTATCTAAGTTTTATTAAATGAGACTATTTTAAAATATTTTTTATTTAATAAAATTATGACTTTTTTATGTTTGACATCAAGTTTTAATGCAAGACGATTTAGAAAAAAATGTATATTTTTTTATTGAAAATTACACAATTTAATAAATTTAATTTATTTTTTTTTAATAAGTGTGAAATATGTTTTCTTTTTTATTTATAATCGAGATCAGAGGTCCTTTGATTTAGAATTTAAAAGTGATGCAGTAAAAAAAGAGTTTCATAGTGATCATTGGTATGATTGTATGAATTTTTTAATTTACAAATATTAGTTATTAATTGTTAATTTTTTATTATTGGAAAATCAAATCCACTACATTTATCTCTTTCTTCTCCTTTTATTATAACTCCAATGATACTTATAGATTTCATTCACTTTTGAAAGTAAAGGAAAGAGGAAAATTATCATGTTAAATTATTTTTATTGTGATTGAATAATAATGTAAACTTATTTTATATTGTTAATACATAATTTGTTTTATCTACTTTAAAATTATTTTACTTTTGTAATAATAATTTAAAAAGTTATAAGAGTAAATTAAAATAAATGAATTAAATATAAATATGTTTTTAATTCCTAATATATACTCAAAATTTGTGTTTGTTTTCCAATAAATTTTTCTTCGCATTTGTTTTCTGATATTTGAAAAGTTTTGTTTTAAGTCCCTACTATCAGTTGAATGATGATGTGTCCGTTAAATATTTGATAACACGATTTTCAGTGCTTCAAAATCGTCAGTATTTATGTCATAAACAAATTAAAATTTAATTTCTTCCTCTCTTTTATTCAACCCTTCTTTTTCGCTTCTATCTCTTCTACTCTCTTCTTTTTCTTCCTACTCATGGGAATTTAGTAAACCACCCCAAAACTATAGTGACACTAGATAGAAAATTCACCCAAACTACCACAAGCCGCAATCATGAACCCGCCTCAAGACTACAACGATACCAAATCAACACAAATAAAGTGCATTCAAGGAAATGTTTGGGTTGTTGATTTGGGTCTCAGATCTAGGTTTTTGTTGATTTGAGTTTCAGATCTTAGTTGTGCTTTGTTGGTTTTAGGGTGTGGTGGGGTTTAGGTAGAGGCGCAGTGGTTACAACACGAAATAGATCGCAAAAGTTGGTTCGTCGCAATGGGGTCATGGATTATGTCGATTCTGATGCAAATGTTGCAATGGCCTCGTCACTGATGGCAGTGATGGTGACGTAGTGAAGGCCTACCTTATCCCATGAGCCAAAATTCCTCGACCTCAAAACTTAAATTGTTTTTTGTGCACGTGCACACATTTCGCGTTTGCTAGTGCCTTCAGAACCATTGTGCAACATTGTCATCTCTCTACATGATTGCGCTTTTGTGTCGCATGTTAAGGTTCAAGGTGTGGATTTGAAGAAACAAAATTTTGGGTGTTGATAAGAATGATAGTGTTTGTGCATTTTTTTTATTTGATTGGAGATTTATTTTTTTAATAAGAAAATGAGATATGTTTTGGAAGATGAAGGTTGATGGCGAAGAAGGTAAGTAAAGAGTTGGTGGATGAATTAGAAGAAGGTTCACAATTTTTTTTTACTTTAATTGTTAGAAAATTTAATTTGATTTTGAAACAAATATTGACGGTTTTTGAGCCGCCACAAATCACATTATTAAATATTTAACAAATATGTTAGAGCACCTTTAGTGGTAGATTTCAAATTGGGATCTTAGACCACTTTTTGGCGGGCCCCACAATGTCACGTAGGATTAAAGATTTCTTAATATTTGTTGGATTTTTCCTTTAGTGGTAGATCTCATTTTGAGATCTTAGATAACTTTTAATTGGTCTCACATGGATCCCACTTTTAAATATTTAAATTTTGATTAAATTAAATTTTTTTCCATTTTTTTTCTTCCTTTCCTTCTTCCTTAAGGATCTATCTCTTTTATTTTTTTTCTCTTCCCTTAAACAGAGCACTCCTCCCTCTCTCCGTGAAACGCTCCTCCCTTTCTCCTCTAGAGAAACTTCTCCCCTCTCCGCCTTCCTCCTCCGCTACGCGACCCCTCTTTCCCTTTCTCTTCCTCCTCCGCCACGTGACCCCTCCGCCTTCCTCTGCTGGGCGACTTCCTCCGCCTTCCTCCGCGCGTGACCCCTGCCTCTAATATGTTTTATTTTTCACTTTTTTTTTCTCATTTGGTCTGTTGGCTCACTGTTGCTCCATGCGCGTTTTGTTTGCTGTTGATGAATAAATTTTTATTTTTTTTAAAATTGTGGAAATATTCATAGTTCTTGGAGAAAAACCAGATCTCCGTGTGGAGATCTTGAAGCCTCCTTTATTACTGGATCCAGGGAATGAGAGATCTTCAGCTGAAGACCCCTCCCCAACACCCAGCACTAAAAGTGTTCTGATTGTTGGTTTATTTTCTATTGATTGACTAAGTCAAAACCACATAAGGTGGTCCACTCACCTTATCTTCTTAGGATTAAGTTGTTGTTAATCTTATCCCTTATCTTTTAGGAATAAGTTGTTGCGAATCTTATCAGCTAATCTTATCCCTTATCTTTTTAGCAACTAAGCCTACATTTTATGCATATAAAAAACAATCTCTTTGATGGGAAGAAGTTATAAAAGGAGATGTGCACCATGGTCAAGGTCCCTGTGCTTGCTATCTAAAAATCTCAATACACCATCAATGAGTGATAGTGAAAGCATAGAAGATCCTTAAGGCAAAAGTGAGATTAATTTGAGACTCATAAACTGTTTACAGATTACTTGGATCACGAATAACTGCAAATCATCTTCGGAGCAAACAAGAATAGTAATGGCGGGAGGTATTTATGATCTTAATTTTTCCGCCCTTAATCTAATTGCTTCTGTTGTTTGTGTATAAGCATGATTAGAGTATTTAGTTTTTCTTACATTTGGTATTAGAGCCCGTTATTGCCTCTGCCTTGCTTTTGATTGATACTCATATATTTTAAATATTTTTTATTGAAATATGAGTATTTTATTTGAACGTTTTAACTATTAAGAAGCTTTGAAATCATATGGAAATTGAGTTTCTAAGCTTTATGTAAATTAAAACATGAATTTTGGTGTTGAAAAAGGCTGAAAAATCATTCGATTTTTAATTCGGGTTCGCGGGTCACAATTGGGTCAAAGTAATCTAGCTCAAGGTTGAAGATGATGAACAATAATAAATAAATTTTTTTAAAAAAACAGACATTTTGCACTGACTGGGTTATGAACCCACATTCAACCATTTGGAAATCCGCAGAATTGTTCGGCTAGTACAACATATTGTTGTGCGTTTCTGTTTACTTGAGAGTTTATTAATTTATGTTACTCATAATTTATTTATTTATGCAATAAATTGCTGAAATTATGAGTTATGTGTTTAAATTATTTATTTTTATAAATTGTATGTTTATTTATGGTATTTGTTTAAGCATACAATATTATGTTAAATAATTTATTGACATTAATATTAATGAACTTATTGAATAATTATATGCAATGTTATTTCAATTTATTTACATTATTAAGGATGTTATGTAAATATTTAGTTCTTATTAAGTTGATTAATCTGAATGATTGATTATTCAGTTTATATCTTTTCATTCCATAAAGATAGGAATATTTAGATATTAAGTTTATATCGTTTATTCCATAAAGATATTAATGTTTAAATATTCAATCTATATCTTTTTATTCCATAAAGATAGGAATGTTAGATATTCAGTTTATATCTTTTAGGAAAACTGTTTTTGTATGTGTTTCATTTACTGACCACATTCATCCACTGACGCATTATCTTATCTCATTCAAGGTTAAGGTATGTGATGGGTAGAACTCTATAAATAGAATTGAATAATTTATTTATTAATGCAATAAAATTAATTTTGGAGATAAGATAATATTTAGTGATCTTTATAATTTAATTGATTAAAGCCTAGCCACACCAACTTTAATTATTTAAATTATATATTAAGAGCATCTAGATCACATAAGGTAAATAATATTAATTGTAATTAATCATAATATAATATAGTAGATATTATCCCACATGAATTTATGTTATATTTTTGTATGATTAATTAAGATAAAATATTAAATTATATTTTTTTATTTGCCCACAGGGATCAAGAAATATAACTTGATAGTTTTATCATAATGTTTATGTGAATTTAATTGAATTAAAATTTTAGCCGACAGACAAATTTTATGTCGCTAAATTCATAATTTTATAAGCATGACTTACATTGGTAAAACATGATACATTATTTTTGTCTCAAATTTTAATGATAAGCATATATGTTGAATTATTTTGCAACTATACAACTTATTAATAAAATTGTTGTCCCGTATTTGAGAGGAGATTATTTTTTATCTGGAAGGAAAAGATTTTGCTGACATTAGGGTATATGAAAATTGATTATGTTATCTTGAAAGTTGAGCCACCAACAATTATAAACAACAGTGAACCAGAGGAGATGGATCTGTATGAGAAATTAAAAAGATCCAACTGACTCTGTGTGATGTTCATTAAGACTAAAATATAGGCTGATATTAAGGGCTCAGATGAACAATATGATAATGTGAAAATGCTCCTGAAGTACATTGATGAATATTTTGATACTTCAGGGAAGGCATTGGCCAGTATCTTAATATTGAAATTTTCTTCCATACAGCTCAATACTCTGAGGGGGGGGTGTGTGAGCACATCATGCATATGAGGGACATTGCAGCTCAACTAAACCTCTAGAGGTAGACATGTCTGACTCTTTTTTGGTGCATTTTATTCTGAATACTCTCCCAGCACCATATGGTCCCTTAAAATATCCGCAACACACACAAAGACAAATAGTCTATTAATGCACTCATGATCAATATGGTGTGATGATAAATATATTAGCATACAAGTAGTGGACGACGAAGACATTGAAATGGTAATAAGAGAATTCTTCAACCAGTCAAGGAAAGATTTCTTAGAGTTGTTTGTGGATATTGATGAAGCAGAGAATGTTGTTTTACCAATGAGGTCAATGCATTTCAATTATTTCCATAATGCATCAACATCTTCTGCTCAACCTTTTAATTTGTTTATGGAAGATGAAAATGACCCTACTTGGGTTATGGATGACGATATTGATGATGACGATGATGAAAATATCGCAATGGAAGATCGTCTTCTTGCCGAGAATGATAGTGCTTCGAATGATGATGGTCCAAGTGCAAGTCAAATACAAGTACATCACTCTTTTGTGGCCAAGTCTCAAATCCAACCACAAGAGGATGCGGGGGAGTGTCAATTACTACAACAATATGAAGGTGTGCTACGGAACAATAGTGATTTACATATATGTGTGGTTGTTTTTGATGTATTTTATTGTAATAAATTTGGGAATTTGCATATGTAGGTGAGGGTAATACTACTTTTTGGGATGGAATCCCACATTACACATACATTGATTGGGATTATCCGAGTGAACAAGATTGTGGCACTGGTTCTAGTTTAGTTGAAGGTCCATGGATATTGGGGAATAAGTTGTTTGTTAAACAGGAATTTGCATCAAAAGAAGAGGCGCAGATGACAATAAAGCGA
This sequence comes from Glycine tomentella, assembly GCA_007407185.1. Lineage (NCBI taxonomy): Eukaryota > Viridiplantae > Streptophyta > Magnoliopsida > Fabales > Fabaceae > Glycine > Glycine tomentella. The sequence continues at coordinate 96,239 of PYAF01003244.1, read as the reverse complement.
AACCTCATGAAGGAGCATTAAGAACCTTTTGTGTTTGAAAGTACGCTGACAAAGTTAAGCATGAAATGTCGTGCGCATGCCAGAATTGTCTGTGGAGGGTTAGGGTAATAAAACCAACATATGGTGAGACATGGATGGTTACCAAATGGGATGGGGATCACAATTGCTTAAATGAGCACATTTCTCAAGACTATAGACAACTTGATGCTGATGTTATTGTTTCACTGGTACTAGGTAGGTTATTGGATGACATGATAATAATGTTTATTTTTTTTATTAATGTTTACATGACATTTTTGTTTATTAGGGATGATAAAGCATGATCCATCATGTTCAATTGGACTAGTCCAGGAGAGGATTACGCATTCCTATGGGTACAAAATTTCATGTAGAAAGGCATGATATGCAAAGCAGAAAGCAATGGCAATTATATACGGTGATTGGGAGGAATCATACACATTTTTGCAAGGTGGTGTGACTATATGCTTCGCTTTTCACCAGGTTCTGTTTATCATATTCAAACCAAAGATTATTATGTGGCCCATAGAATTGTTCATGGAAAACGCGTGTTTCAGCGCATTTTTTGGACCTTTAGACAATGTTGCGAGACTTTCAATTTTTGTAAACCGATTATTCAAATTGATGGCACTCATTTATATGGCAAGTACAAAGGAAAGTTGCTGATTGTCACAGCTTAAGATGACAATAATGAGTGTTTGCCACTTGCATTTGCAGCTGTTGAGGGTGAGACACTACAAGCTTGGGAATTCTTTCTGCATAAGATTCGCGCTCATGTTACAACGAAGACAAATATTTGTCTTATTTCTGATCGGCACCGAAGCATATTATCTGCAATTGAGAGGCACCGTGGGTGGCAGCCACCGCATGCTTATCATGTGTTTTGCCTTTGTCATATTGCTAGCAATTTTAAGTAAAAGTTCAAAAATGAAAATTTGAAGAAGGCCTTATTGAATTTAGGTATGTTTAACAAACTCAATTTCCCCTTATGATTTTTTCCTAAATTTTAATTTTATTTAATTTGTGTGCAGGTTATACTCCTATTATTGACATTGAGGTAGGCTTCGCACGTTTTCGTGATATTAGTCCTGAGGTTGCAAAATAGATTGATAACATCCCCAAGGAAAAATGGGCACGTGCATATGATGTAGAGGGATGAAGGTGTGGCCATATGACAACAAATTTGGTAGAGTAAATTAACAGGGTTTTAAAGGGTGCAAGAAACATGCCAATAACCGCGTTGATTAAACACACATATAGCAGATTGGTGGAATATTTTGTATGCAGGGGGCAATCGGCTGCTAACCAATTGCAAGGTCCACATTCTCATTGCAAAAATGTCGTTGCTATGCTGAAGGCCAATGAGACCACTGCTACTTGTCATTATGTTTGTACATATAATGTACAAAAAATTGTATTTGAGGTTGATGATGGTTATGAAAAATCGTTTTCGGCTAACCTCCCTGAGCGGTTCTGTCAATGTGGCAAGTTTAAGGCATTCAAGTATCCTCGTAGTCATGCCGCAGCAGCCACTTTACATGTCCGTCAGGGACTGACACTATATGTGGATGACGTCTTCCTTATAACAAACCTGGTGAACGCGTACTCAATCCCATGGCAGCCAATTGGTAACGAGCAAGCAATTTCGCCGAGTGTAGATCTAGTAGTTATACCTGACAGGTCTATGTTGTGTGCAAAGGGTCGGCCTAGGTCAACTAGAATACGCAATGAGATGGATGAAGTTGAATCTAGCCAAAGTCGTATTAGGTGTGGTATATGCAGATTACCTGGTCATAACCATCGAAATTGTCCTAGTCTTCAATCAACCTCATGACAAATATAATTTAATTTGTTGTTATTTGTTGTCCTAGTTATTATGTTCTGTTGATTCAAGTGAAGTCAAGTATCAAGAATGAAGATCAAGCTTCAAAGGTTTTGGACATTCAAACATGCACAAATGGAGATGCTCAAAGGGAAGCTTAAAGAATCAATTTGATCATATGTAAAAGGAAGTATATGATCCGATAATCCATGTGTGTGTGTGTGAGTCATGCATCATTCATTCATTTAAGATCATTGGATCAAATAATTAAGTAAAAGAAATTGATTTAAAAGGCACTTAG
>PYAF01003244.1:64525-88956 GCA_007407185.1 Glycine tomentella | reverse complement strand
AAGCATAAAACAATCATATTTACCCTCTTCAATATCATAATTTTAATAAATCAATCATATTCTTAAATTTCAAATAATAACCAAAGACTAATTTTTTTAAATGTAAAAATCATTGAAAAAATTGTCTTTTTCAAGAATCTCTTCTCTATTCACATGGATAACATCGAGTCAAATCATTGATAACGTGTTTAAGTAATTTAACTATTTATTAATTATGTTGGGTATTATTGATAACTTGGTGCATATTTAAATTTAAGTTTGCAAACGTTATTTTGAATGAGTTTTATTTTACGAATTGAGTTTACAAAATACGACATTTAAGACAAACTAGAGGCAAAATTCAATTTACTATCAGCCTCAACTATCAATCAAACATCTTATTGTGTAAACCTCTCAATTAAAAGCCAAACTTACTCTATCTTTGCCAAGGATACCTAGGCTATAAATATTATTATAGAAGATTAAAAAGCAAGATAATTGTATGTGCCTGTCCAGTCATCCATATATTTCTCACGTCTTCTTAGCAAATGCTTAATTTTTCATCATTTTCACACCTCTCAAGTAGCGTATAGTTGATCAATAAGGGCCCTTTGTGTTTGTGGGACTAATTTTGCCTCTCTGTGCTTCAGAACGCGTGTAAGAGACACCAACAGAACCAAAAAAGGCATGAACTCTCTCCATCTTTAAGGCCAAACTAATTACGGTATCCCTCGTTAACAACTTAATTAATAAGTAAACATGTTTTGTATTTTATACTATATATAATAATAAGAAGGACCAAATGATCAGAATTGGATCTGTTTGCCTCAGCTTTCGGTCATTAGGATATGACCAATGAATAAGGATAATTGCATATGCACAGAGTTTGTAAGTTTATGCTTTTCAATGCAATTATGCTCGTCATTGAATAACACTTTAATTTTTACTGTAATTTTTTTAAACGGTCTGAATGAATTCATCTTCAAGCAGCGATGAATGCAGAAATTTTATTGAGAGAGGATAGACATAAAAAAAATTATATCACAAATAAAAGTATTCTGAAGACAATATAAACCTAATATAAAAAAATAAAAAAAAAATCTATACAGAAATTAAGATCACTTCACTTGACTCTTACTCTATGTGTTTTCATATTGTTCAAATAATCTATAATTGAATTCATGCTAAAAATCAAAACAATTTCTTTTTCAATGTATGTAATCAAAGAATCATAAAAAAATTTGTCTTCTATTATATTTCGAAATTTGGTCTTGATTATTTTCATAACTGAGAAAGATCTTTCAGTAGTTGTTGTAGAAATTGGAAGAGTGAGTACACGTCTAATCACTCTATCAATAAGATAGTAAATGATGGACTTTCCAGTTCTTGCTAGTCCTTGACATAATTCAGATGTAGTTGATAAATTAATCAAATCTGGATGTTTAGGAATGTCAAGCTCAAAAGGTTGTAACTCCATTTCAAATGCAATTTTTTCTGTTCTGTGAAATCTATAGAATAAAAATTTATTAACAAGTTTGCAAATATCATTACTGTTAAAGGACTTGTACCTGTTTCATGGATCTAAAGCCATGCTCAAAGCAAATAATTCAACAATATTCTAATTGAACCTGCTATTTAATTCTTGTAATTGATAATCAATTGTAGCACAAAAGATATTTACCCTATAAATTTTTTTAGTAGAAAAAATCACCTTGTTCATTTCGAACATGACCTCTCCTTCCAACATATTTTGCACTCATATCTGGAATGTCAATGTCATGTTTTATGCAAAATTCTTGAACATGAACCAAGAAAGCATCCCAACCCATTTCTCTTAATTTCTGAAGTAACTCTTTTGTAGTTGCAACCAAATGTAAAGCATTTGAAATATCTTGAGACTTTCGTTGCAAAGCTTGACAAAGGACTTCAGTAATACCCATAATTTCCTTCATAAGGTGCAATATGATGACAAAATCAAAAGATGTTAATGATGAGTATGCATTATTTGCATCTCCACTATGTGATGCTGTCTTTCCTTCATTAGAAATATTTTCAAGAACTTCACATACAACTTTAAACATTTTAAACAAATTGCATATTTGAATTGTAATGAGAACTCCAACGAGTAGCTCCAACTTGATGCAAAGTACCAATCTGATTAAGATCAATTCCTGATTCGAGTTCATCAATAGCAATCATTCTTGCAATTTCACTTGCTTGGGCAACCTTTAATTCATCATTACATTTACAAGAAGTAACAATATTAATTATGAAGTTTAATTTTTCAAAAAATTGATGAATATGTTTTACCTCATGAGGTGCGGCAACCAAGGCAAGTTGAAGGCGATGAGCTAAGTAACGGACATAATAAGCATATGGACACTCAGCACAAATTAAAGCCTATAATCCATTCCATTCACCTCGCATATTGCTAGCTCCATCATAGTCTTGCCCTCGAATATTTTGAACATCAAGATTATGGTAACGAAGAGTGTTGGATATTCCTTGTTTTAAAGTCTTAGCACTTGTATCTTCCACATGTACAAGACCAAAAAACTTTTCCCGTATAAAACCATCTTTGTCTACGGATCTCAAAACAATAGCCATATGCTCTTTTCTAGATACATCACTAGCTTCATCAACAATAAGACAAAACTTGGCATTGGAAATTTCTTCCCGTATTGTGTTCTTTACCTTTTCAGATAAAACATGAAGAATTTCCTTTTGAATTCGAGCGGAATTATATAATGCATTTTGAGGAGCTTTTTCTAAAATAACTATTGCAACTTCTTGGTTATAGGAAGCTAAAAACTTTAACATCTCAAGAAAATTACCCCGGTTAAGTGAATCTAAGCTCTCATCATGACCTCTAAAAGCACATCCTTGAAGAGCAAACTATCTTGTCACGTCCACATAAACTTGTAGTCCCAAACGATTAGTTGCAATCTCCTAAGAAGTAAGTTTTTCAACCAATATCTCAACATGTTGAGATTGGTTCATAAGATCACTACATGAACTCACAACATTTTTATGCATTGAGATAACATTTTCTCAATATGGCGTAGAAAAGCACAATTTTCTCCTTCATTAACGTTTTTTCCAATTTCTAAATCCTTCAACAACAAATGTATTAAGTCCAAAACAACCACTGCCACATGGTTTACTAAATAAATAACAAGGCAAACAAAATGCAACATCTTTACTTGGAGAATACTCCAACCAAGATGGAAACAAATCAAACCAAGAAGAGCAAAAATGACGTCGATTCTTCTCTGGCCCTAAAAAAGGATAATTTTGAAGCTTGCACTGAAATTGACCAAATTTAAGATGAGCACGACGAATTCCATCTTGTTGATTTATAGGATATTTCCATATTGGAGAGCGTAGTGCAGGATCTCTTTCCAATAAAGCAAGATCAACTTCTTTAACTACCTCTTTATTTTCAATTCTAGGAGACTTTGAAGGAGGAGCCTCGGTATTCAACAATTCAACATTAGGAGTAGACAATGACAAAAACTCACTATTCTTTCTCTTAAAATAAGCATCAATGGTAGTAGCACTCTTCCCCATAATTTTTCCCATAATTTTTCTACGCGTCAATCACAAACAGTATCAAGTATCAATGACAATCGCGTAAAGTAAATCAAAAGAAACATAGAATGAGATTAATTACCAATGGATGGAAAAAATTTAATTAATTTATTATTCCACCCAATTTCAACACCTTGTTACCTTTTGAATGAGATGCACACAACACATTGCACAACATTTTCAATCAAACACATAGAATCTTCCACACTGCACATTGCACACCTTATTATATTATTTTCCTAGAGATGACAAAGATGACAAGTAACCAAAACAAAACCGAAACTTATATATATATATATATATATATATATATATATATATCAAGTAACCGAAAAAAACAAGATGACAGAAAACGTAATCTATTTTAAAACATAATCTAGAATATAGTCCCAAACTCCTAATATTTCAGCATCGTTGACAATTTCAGGCTATTGAATAGTAACAAAAAAAAAAAAAGAACCACTTGATTTATATCTCTAAGTTAGCGGTGGGCGGTGGCTTAATAACTTTATAAAGAAAAGAGGCAAACCGCAAACTGCAAACCACAAATAGGAAAACTGCAAACAGGGTTGGTTGATGAACAAACTGACAAAGTCTAGCGAGTCTTAATAAACAAAGCTCAAAACTAGGTGGCTTAATAAAAAATTCTCACATTGTTTCTGGAACTGGAAGCTCATCTTTTTCCAACAAGCTTATCCTTAAACAAGCTCTTCAAGAGAAATTAAGAGGGTGTTTCCACAAACTGAATCCTGAAAAAGCAAGATGTCAAAGTGACAAAGTCAATCCTAATTTACATGAAGAAGAAACATATAAAGTATAAAAGAATGAAGAAGCATAGAAGAGGGGGATTGGACAGGTACCTAATGGACAGGAAGTGAGAGCAGAGGTAGAGAATGAGTCATTGCCTACTTGCCTTCCTTTTCACGCTTAGTTAGGAAATTAAAAATATAATCCTGTTAGCAATAAAAAGGGCCAAAGATAGGATACTGACTAGTAAGAGGGACAATCTAAAATAACATATTGGAGCGGATAAAACCCAACATGCAATTCCAGCATCCTTGATACAAGCCAACTTGAGTATCCTCCTAAGGCTTTCACCCAATAAATAAATAGAGTATATAATTATTTTTTTTTTCATTCAAATTTTAAAGGAAGGGGAGGGGACGGTGGCCCACCCTAGCTCCCCCCTAATTCCGCCTCTGTCTTCAAGTCATCGAAGAGTTTATCAAAAAACGAGCATATTATGATATAATTTTGGATTAAGTATATATATTTTTTTTCTCAAAAGTGGATTAATAATTTTTATTTCTTTATGCATCACGATTTTTTCTCATTTAATTTTCATATTTTAAAAATTTTCAAAGTTAATCCTTGTTATCTTTTTTTTCTTCTTAATTATAAGTTGAGTCCTAGATATTCAATTATATTAAATATTTAAAAGAAGAACTTTGTTACTTAAATATCTTTGTTCAATGCAAAAAAAAAAGTTTTATTCTTGTTGAAGCTAAAAATCACATCAAAAGTATACAAAAATGCATAAATTACTATATAATTTGTTTCTAAAAAAGGTAAGACATGTTTTGTTTCCTCATTAGACCTATTTGGATAAATTTCTTTGAAAGTTCTTTTAAAAAAAATAAATAATAAGATTAGTTTTTCTTATAAATTAAAATAATTTTTCGTTAACTAATTTACAATTTTTTATATAATTTATCTAATAAATGAGAAGACACAATTAATGAAAATTCCATTTTAGTTTATTAAAAAATAATTTTTCCTTATTTTTTTCCTAAACATTTTTTCAGAAAAGTTTATCCAAATATCTCAATTGTAATTGTGGTAGCGAGAATTTCCATTCTCCTTCACCGTATAAGTATCAAGGGAGTTTCTTTTTGAAGCAATGTTTAAGCCAACTGAACGATAATACAAACATGCATCCATATGATAGATCACTTATGCCATAACTGTGCTCTAAACACACAATTAGTGACTTGGAGGTAAAGTACATGTCTCAAATATAAGACATGAATTTAAAAATTCATTTTAAAACAACCAAAATGTACCACTGGACCGTAACTAATTGCGTTGTTGGACTTACAATTAATACATCATTGATGGCGAGAGGGCATCAAAGAAAGGCTTTTTTTTTTTTCCTTCTTTTTGTTTTCTCAACTTCTTTCTTTAGAAGGTTTTTTTTTTGGTTCAACTAGGCAGCAAAATCCTCTCCCACTTCGGGATTCCTTCCCGCTATTGCTACCTTTTAGTCCTTTTCTGGTCCCCTAAAGAGGGAGGCTTCTATAATTATATATATAGATTTGCAACAAAGCTTAAAACCATGAACTAAGCATTTATGGTAATGCATGTCATGCTAGTGCTCCAAGGCTTTCATAAATGGGAGCATCTTAGACTTAGAGGGAAGCTTCTTTTTTATTTTATTTTATGTGGAGAGTGATCCAACTGCCCCCTTTTCATGATTGTGATTTTGATATGTGAAATTTGCATTCAACTTAAAATAACCCGTAATCATACATGTACAAACTTTTCGCTACACACAAATCACACTCCTATTAAAAAACCAAATTTAAAGGGTTTATTGACCTCATTAGCAATGTGAATTGGTGATGAGATGACGCCACATATCTAGAAAACTAATGGTTGGCTTGGCATGGCATGGCATGGCACTGAGTGATGGTTTTGGTAGTTATATAGTAATCCCTCCTTCTAAAAATAGGTGTTGTTTTGATAGGTTATTTTATACAGACAAACACAAACTAATAATAAATAAATAAAAATATTAATTTTATAAAACTAACCTTAATAGATAAAAGAAAATAATATTAATATTATATTTAAAAATTAAAGTGATATTTATTAAGAATGTTGATGAAAAAACAATTAATATTATATTAAAAATTAAATTCAAAGCTTATTTTAGAATAATTTTTTTTAAAAAATATAACACTTATTTTGAAAAAAAAAAAGTACAAATTCTGAAATTAGAGGGTTGTGTTGGGAAGATGCTGCGGTGCACTTTGCAATGTAAAACTTTGATGGATAACAGTCCAGCTAATCTTGATAAGGACAACCCACCTTTCGTTTATAATATAAGATGTTGCTTTTAATGGGTTCGGACTACTCGAGTAAGGACAACTGCCACAAGATTATTGTACTTGGATTCGCGATTATAGTGTGAAAATCTTCAAATTTAATGCCTTCCTTCTTTCAAAAAGATAGTTGTTTGCCACAAGGGAACTTGTAGATCAACTAGTACAGAGTTATTTTAGTTTAACTCGTAATTTCAAATAAGAGGTAGAGAATGAGCCGTTGCCTCCTTCTAAAAATAGGCGTTTTAAGAAAAACCAGAACCATGCATGATGCATGGCTGCAAAATGGATAACCAGACGTCCAGACCGGAGAGGATTGAAAAAAAAACCCGGACCAAACTTCAAACTCAGTTTAGTTCTTTTTTTTTTTTTTTTTGAAAAACCTTACTATTAAATTCAAGTTTTGAATATATAATTATGTTGAATACTAAAAAGAAATTTTTGTTGTCGATAATAATTTTATCTCATTGGAACCTGGTTGTCTATATCAAGGATGTTACCGTGTTACCGTCTCTAAAAAAAACCATTTTAATGAAGCCCTTGGACACTTCAAAGAGGTTAATCTAGCTAGGTCGCGCTTGAAATTCACATAGAAATTGACATGGAAGGCGGGTACACAGAATAACAGAAAAGTTGGATAAACAGTGTTAGCATCCCATAAATAGTGCATGGTGCATGAATCTACCACACATATAAATGCACAGTTCAAATGTTTTTAGGTAGGGGATATTAATGGTTTTCAATTTTCACTGGAGGTACACTGGTCCAGTCTCTACTGTGTATTTTCTTAGCCGACACTAGTACTACGGAGAAATGAAAGAGACTTCCATATTATTTTTTCCAGCCGAAATCTGATCCAAAGTGGAGCCTGCACTTGCATCATTTTCTTAATATATTTCTTTTATTATTTTTTTTAAAGAAGGTTCTTTTCATTTTCCTTTAAATATATTTTTCATCCATATAATTTAATGTTTTTTCATTTCTGTTCCTATAATTTTGTTTTTCATTTTAATTATTACAAAATATGTTTATTTTATGTTAGATAATGCTTTTTTAAAATAGTTAAAATACTTTTTTTATTGTTGAAAGTGCTTTAAAAACGAAAAATAAAACTAGGACTAAATCTTTTTATAGGAATAAAAATAAAAAAGGTTAAATTGAAGAGAAAAAAAATATTTGAGCGGAAAATTATTTGATCATAGGAGGTACAACATTACAACTTGAATTTTACGAACTTGTTTCATATAAATACTTAATGGGTCTCAAATAAATAGCTATAGGCTTTTTTTGCACTTTCATGCGCAGACAAGTGAACCCAATACGAATTTGGGGTAGGGCATAGGCCCACGTTATGGGTTTGTTTAAAGTCTTTGGGGGCACTCATTTTCAGCACTGTGGCTGGCTCCATATGACTTTAACTGTAAAAGGTGGCGGCGTGTGAGTGAGTGTGTGTATACTAAATACTAACAATCACAGGTCATAGCCGCATATGTAGAAACTATGGAGTTAAAAAAGAGAAGAACCAGCACCAATTTGAAGGGCTAGGAGATCCATTTGCCATCATGGCTATCTCTTAAAAATGGGTTATTGATAACGACAAATCTACGTGAAAAAGTGAGGAAAACCAACAACGCATTTGAAGTGAATTTCTTATTTTAGTTTACATTATAAAATCATCATTATAATGTAAAATAAACATTTGTGTATGTACTATTATAATAACTTTCTACCTTATTGTCGACTCTCGAACTCCCTTAGACGAACGTAAGAACAAATACACAAACATGTACTATTATTGATTTTTTTCTTCTACTAAGGATAAAATCATGGCCCTTAATTATCATCAGCTGTGGCAAACCTAAAACCTTCTATATGTGCATGCATTCGCAATAATTAGAGAACGTTGTTGGAGTGGGCTTTGAAACTTTCTCCCACTACTGATTTTCCTCGAAAATTCAAGATAGAAGATTTATTTGAAAGGGAAAAGGATTAATTTCAAGAACGCATATTTATATATTTATATTTAGAAATAAAAATCATTAACAGTTTTAAACAAACGGATCCGTGGTACAATGGTAGACTAACTTCAGATCAGAAGGTTGCGTATTCGATTCACGTCGGGTTAATTCCCTCACCCGCTTCTTTTTTCAAATATATGTTTTTGAGTTTTCTCTGATGGGCCTTGCTTTTTTCGGATAAAAAGTTGCACTGCACTTTTGTGGGTCAATTGGGTTCCATCGTTTTATTTTGTTAAGGTTGGTTTTTGAAATAGCTTTACGCTACGGACATTTTTTATTAGCGGTCCAATCTATGAAGCAGTACAAGCTAGTGCCATGCTTTGAGACTGCCGCAGCATATTGTTCCAATCTATGAAGCAGCGATATCGGCACGACGTATCAAATACGGGATGTTAACATATTACTTCAAAAATATTAAAATTTTGATATATTTTTTATACGTCTTAGTATTAAATAATATTTTTTTATATAAAATGTATTTCATATTAATTAAAAGATGGACTATCTGAAAGGATTTAACTGAACCTGCATAACATTGCAATGGATAATTAAAAGATTATGTTAATGAAAAAAGTTAAAAATAATCATTGGTCCTTATAAATGACACTCATTTAGGAATTAGCTCTTAAATAAAAAAAAGAGAGCGTGAAGCTGACGGCGAAGGAGGAAGGAGCATAAACGAGGTCGAACAAAAGAGAAGGAAGTCGCAAACCTTGTCCGAGCGTGAAGTTGACAGTGGAGGAGGAAGGAGCAGTAACGAGGTCGAACAAAAGAGAAGGAGGTTGCAAACCTTGTCCGAGCATGAAGCAGACGGCGGAGGATGAAGGAGCATTGACTTCAGGGGTTTCCCAGGGATGGTCAACGACGAACGACGGTGGAGGAGGAGCAGCGATGGCGGAGGAGGAAGAACAGAGCACAAAATTGAAGAGGAAGCACAAAGCCAAGCTTCATTTTCGTTTTCAAAGATCTGATATGTAGAATGTCATATCACATACGTATCCGTATCGGACATGTGTCCGATATGTTGAAATTTTTTTTTGAACGTATCCGTGCTTCATAGGTTCCAATGTTAGTGTTATGTAAATAAAATATCAGTCAACTCAACACATCCCCCATTTTTTTATCCAATCATACCTTTTGATTTTTTTTAAATACCCAACAATTCCTCCTCCCAAATTATTATCATAACCATCCCCCATCCCCATTACTACTCACAATGCTCAATTCCCAATTCACACTTTTTTTTATACTCCCGTTTAGAATTCGGATCCCAAACCCAAAATTCTAAACATATATTTTTAGTTTTTCTCTTTGCAGACTCCAATTTACTATTCACACCCACATTTACTATTCAACCCTCGTTTCCAATTTGGTTTTCCCAAATCTAAATTCTGATTGTTTTTGTTTTCATTTTTTTTGTTTTGATTATTTTTATTTTGCAATCTTTTTAAGCAATTAGTAATATATTTAATTATTGTATTTCAATAATGTAATTGATTAAGACTTAAATATGTTTTTCATACATGGGAAATATACCATTTTCAATTTATTACCTAAAATTCACTTTTGTTCTCTACATACCCAATATTTTTTTTATGTTTTACTGTAGTACCTGTCGTTAGTCCTATTGTGTTAGGTGATGATGTGAGAAACGTAGTGACACATCATCAAGCCTAATCACTAACACATCAGTGACACATCGTTTTTATTATTTAAAAAATTCAATTATCCTCCTTCCCCTTCTCTAACGGAAAAAAACTCCACACCACCACCGCCATCCAACCCTGTGCCACCACCACTGTCAAACTTGTGCCCTTTCGCCTCGCCTTCCCTCCTCGAAACCTTAATGCTCCCGTTCGCGGATGTCGTGTAAACGGTGTTGTCGCCATTAACGGTGGAGGGAGAAGGGCCCTCCTCGAGCCATGTCACGTGCGCGACTAGGTAGGGTTTGGTGCGGACAACACTATTTACGCAGAAAAGCTCTTGCCTACAACCCTTGCCAGTTTCTTAGTTCTCATAGGCCTCAGATCTCAACCTCAGATTGAAGAAGACAGTGCTATTGTTCAACCCGCTCTGTCTCGTATGAAGAATGGGCAACGAGCATTCATGGGACAACTGCCCCAAAATCTCAAACTCCTCCGATGCTTCCTCAAATGGAACTTCCAAGGTTGACCCATTTCATCCCTTTGCCTCAATTTCACAAAAGCATCCGCTTTTTCTAATAACCCTAATTTTTGTGGGTGCAGGTTCTTGCTGTGGTAAAGTCTGGGTTTTGGACCTTTGTGGATATGGCTAGTGAGTGTTACCTTTGGAGGTATTTGGTCTCTAATTCTTCCAAGAGATCATGATGATGTGATTGTATGTTGTTGTAATTGTTTGGTTCCATGATCTCTGTGGGCCAAAATTTGGTGATTGAACGTTGCCATTGGAATTGTAATTATTAGGGTTAGTTTGGATGTTATGTATCATATAGATGTTGTTCATAATGTTGTTGGTTTTGAATGGTGAAAAGTGTTATAACTGCAAAAAATAATGATAATGAAAATGAAGCTTATTTTCTTGATATATCATCATGTGAAGTGTTTCCTTTTTTAACGGTTTCTGTTATGGATTATTGGGTTGTTTCTTGTTTCCATGTAAAATAATTAATTTCAATATGGATTTTCCATGAGATGCTTGTATATTTTCAGGTTCACGTAGAAGACACACAACACACACACACACACACACACACACATTAAGTGTTAGCTTTATAGAATTGAATTTTTTAAATAATTCAAATAATAAAAAATTATATGACTCTGATGTATTAGTGACTAGGCTTGATGTCGTGAAACTCCGTCTGTCACATCATCACTTAACAGAATGAGACTAATGATAGGTACTACATTAAAACATAAAAAGATGTCAGGTAAGTAGATGACCAAAAGTAAATTTTAAATAGTAAATTAAAAATGACCTATATTTTAGGTATGATAAACATATTTAAGCCCATTAATTAATATAATTTTTAATATATAATGATGTAACTAATTAACTGCTTGTAAGAATAATTATTCATGGGGTGATTTTTGCAATTTTTTTTTAATATTTATGATGTTTTATGGTTCAAAAAATTTCATGTAAATGAATCTAATGGTATAAGTTTCACATTTTGACTCGGTTTAAAAAGGCTTGAAAAGGGTTTTTGAAAACGTAAACAAATATTTTTTGCACTTGAATAGTTTCTTAATAGTTTTTTTTTTGAATATTTTTTAATATGAATATGAGGTTATTTCGTATGAATAATGCATTATGTGCATTGTTTTGCTTATGAAAATGGGGTTATTTGATATAGACAATCGTTCACTCCCACTATTTTTCATGTTGATGAATTCAACAATACCCATATTTACAATAAAAAGAAGATTACACATGAAATTCCTAAAACAAACATAGTCTGGACCATATAAAACAAACAAACGAGAAAACTATTGCTCGAACATATTGTTGGAGCATTATTTATCACACTTCATGACATGTTGCACACAAGAAATACATACTTTTTAACATGAGGTCAATTCTCCTTCAGAAACACATGTGTCACATATTAACAACATATGAGCATACAATGCTAATTTGTGAATACCAGAATTATTGGTAACCTAAAATGCAAAAAAATTTACCTTAACAACATTGTGCAGTGTAATATTCAAATAACATTTGGAGTGAGGAGGAAAGGGACAAAACACAATCGCTTGTATATTATACAATTCAATTCAATAAAAAAAATAAACTCTATATGACACAAAAAGTAAGATTAACAATAAGAGTAAGAAACTTATCTCTCGTAGAACTAAGACAGAACCAACAAATATATATTGACCAAAATCTTTATTTTGTATGATTGTCTGCCGTAAAGTGACATCAATAGTTCCTGTATGATCTTGAAATTAAACTCTCATGAATGAATATCCCAAAAATAGCAATGTAATTAATAGAGATCGAATTAAACTTGACTACCTTGAGCATAACTCTCATGTCGCCCAAACCATTGGGATACAAGTTTCAACAATGACAACTGTTAAAGATACAAGATCAAAAGTATAATCAATGGACCCTAACAGTGTCCCGTGGGTGTGTCATCATCATTTACAATCCTACTATTATACAAATTCAACAATCAATTGAATGTTTATGTGTTTCAAATACAATAAATATTTTACGGTAGCTAACCTTGTGATTGAATGAAATCTAAAGCACATAACCATCAATTCCTGTTAAATTCACGTTGGATTTTTTGGTGGGCACGCATTATGAATTCTTAAGTTGGGAGTGACAACCTAGATTGTCAATTCATCATGACAGCCTGTACGACCCCTACAAGACTTGAAATAAGTGCTATTGAATTGGAGGATGACAAATTTGGATTAGAAGGATGACATGTCTGAGTCATCAATGTCGCGAAATTCATTATTGTCCATGATGAATGAGACTTTGTGAGAAAAATAAATGATTTGAAGATGATAAGATATTGAAGTTTACATTCATACATTACCCATATTTATACAAATAAATGAGTCAAGCTTTGAATGGAAGAGATAACATAAGTTGTCGAACATTTTCTTCCATTGCTATCTTAGTCACTCATCTATTGTGGCACAAAAGTCGAAGCTCTACAGGATTCTTGACGAGTGGACAATAACCTGTTACGTTAATGCGTTATGGATCATTGATTGTCGTCAATGCTATCTTATCACTACTTTTATGGCACAAAAGATGAAGATATGCAAGATTCCTGATGGGTGAACAATAATCTTGTTCACATCAATGCATTATGAGCTGTTGATTGTCATCGATGCTATCTCGATTACTTCTTTTCTGCAAAAAAAGACGAAGCTCTGTATGATTCCTAACAGGTGAACAATAACCTCGTTCACATCAATGCATTATGAGCCATTGATTGTTGCAGTGCTATCTTTGCCACTAGTTTTCTGCCACAAAAGATGAAACTATGCAGAATTTCTGATGGATGAACAATAATCTTGTTCACATCAATACATTATCGGCCGTTGATTATCGTTAGTGCTATCTCAATAGCTCTTTTTCTACCATAAAAGACGAAAAGAAGGTGTTTTTTTTTTCTTGTTTTGGACACTTTCTTGATGCATTTTTAGGCTGATTGGAGTCCTAAGTTCTATTATCGGCTTCATCAACATAAAATCTATGAGAATGAATCATTATATGAACCAAAGTAACTGATACACATAACTATGCAAGTGCCAAAAGTTGTCCTCATGGAATAAATATTTGAAGCAAGGGTGATTGTTTTTATAGTTTTGGACACTTTTTTGATGTATTTTTAGATCGATTGGTGTTTTGAGAGTTCTGTTATCAACTTTATTGACATGAAAACAAAACTATGAGAATGAGTCATTATATTAACTATCATATTAAAATTGATATATTAGGCAAGAAAGACAAGTCCATCCGATTTTGTTTCAAATATTCGGGTCTTGATCATATCAAGTTCGAGTTTCAATAAATTGTCCGATCTAAATTTCAAATAGGATAAGAAAAAAGATAAACTCGTCCCACTTGTTCTCTTGCTCACCCGTTTTTGGATCATACTTTTGGTCCTCAGGGATTTGATGGATTTAAGTCTAGCTAAATATCATGCGTTAAAAGGGATATGTATGGTGAAATATTAAACCAAGGAATATAGGTGAACTTCCAAAGATGCATCATCGAGGAATCTCTACATTATTGCTTGAAATGTGTGAGTTGGATATTTTATTTTCTAAAATTTTATAATTCGTCTATTAATCTTCAACTTTGAAATCAAAAACATTATTTTAGTTACTTTTTTATTTTATTATACTTATTTGTTTTTATGAATTAGGAATGCCAACTATGTCCCCAATCTCAACCAAACCAGATATTATGAAAAACAAAAAGAGAATGAACAAGAGCATGGGGTAACTAGGTCCAAACCCATGAGAGCAAGTTACGCGTATCTGAAATTAGGAAGAGCATTCCTATTACGAGCAAAATCTTCCTTAAAATAACTAGGGCCTAATTTCCACCAAGTTAATATTTGTATGTGCACCAAAATTAGTTAGCTTATCTACACAAGTGTTGCCTTTCCTATAGATATGAGAAAAAATAAAACGCGAACCTTTACAAAGAAACAAGGAATTTTTCCAGCGACCACGAATGTTTTAAGGAACTGAATCTTGCCTTTTGAAAGCTTATATCACTAATTGCAAGTCGACAGAGTCGCAATCCTACAGAAAATTTCACCAGCTTTTACTGTGAGCAATTTCCATAAGAGCAGCATAAGCTTCAGCAAAAAAAAAAAAAAAAGACAGAAAAACAAACCCAGAATTGCTCCAGTTGAGTTGGAAAATGCCCCCACTTCCTGCATAACCCGAGGAACCTTTGCAGAACCGTATGTATTACATTTGATAGTGTCACATATGGTTGGGATCCGATCAACCTTCTTTATGATTTTAGATTTTGGTGGATGAATGGTGAGTGGTGACGCCAAAAGACTTGAGAATTTATGCAAGTGCGAGAAAATTGCGTGTTGGAGACTGATTAGTCATGGACTTTGAGTTCACAAACAACCTCTGTACTTAACAAAAATTGTTCTATTTTTTGTCCATCTAATTTGAAAATACTTCACTTTTAGTCCTTCAAGTATATTTTTATTTTGTGGCAGTTTATAATTTTCATCAAATGTTAATTGTAACTACTTTGAGGATTGAAAGTGAAGTATTTTTAAATTAGAGAATCAAAATAAGACAAAAATTTGGAAGGCTAAACCCAATTTGGAAAATTTTAAGAGATCAAAAAAAATTTTATCTTTTTTTTTTTTTTTTTTTTTTTCTGCAAGTATTTGCAGAGAAATTTATCTAAGGTTGGCCTAAATCCTTTTTCACGATTCCATGTGGAAGATGATACAATATTTATGTACAGAGTGGTTCATTTGTTCTCTAGATCAACAAATCATATGAACTTTGCTTCAGCCTTCATGGTACTAGCTAGGCACCATTAATAACTAGCGTGCATGCACATTAACATGTTAAACAAAACAGAGATCTCCGTAGATTTGAACACCTATTGTGCAAATCGCATTACAGTTGAGGTTCAAAGAAAGAGATATCAGTTTGAGAGTTGAGTGGGAAAGGAAGGATCACATGAACGAGCAGTCCATAAAGAACTAAGAGAACGAAGACGATGAAAGTATTCTCCCATAGCCAGCAAGCCTTTAGCAGCTTGAGCAGTTGTCAGGATCCGAGACATGTGAATCAGAGTTTGTTGCCTAAGGTGATCTGCCTGTGAAGAAGGAAACAAATTCAAGTTATTGGTTTTATGTAATTTTGGTATATCCATTAACTTTTACATCTAATTTTTTTTTAAAAAAAATGTTAATGTGACACTCTATTACACATTCATGTTATCACATCTACATTATTTTATGTCAAGTAGCCAGGTGAACCAAAATTGCACAATTAAAATAGCGGGGGATCATATTTGTAAAAAATAAATGGAGTCAAGTTCGAGAAATGACAAAAATAAAAATATCAAAAGTGTAACTAAGCCTATTTGTAATTCTAGACATTGCAAAAAATGTGCAGATGCGGTTGCGATTAGTCAAAAATTTTGAGGTAGCTACAAGAATCGTGGTTGCGGACGGTTTTTTAAAACCATACTTTCAATTTTCAAAAGGCTTTCTTTATGGACTGTAGACTACATAGAATGTCTCAAGTTTCCCATAATATGACTTAGTAACAACAAACTCCAAACAGGTCCAACTTTTGATGTTACATTACCTGGTTTACAAAACCTTCTAGTGCTTCACCTTTTTCCATGGCAGCAGCTATCTCAAACCCGTAGTGTCCTACAGCCAATGGATCTGATGGTACGTTGTGGACCAGACTCTGCTGGAGTTTGTCCAATCCTAGTGAAAGAGCATCTTCAGCTTGCTGAGATGAAAGCCGGAGGTTGTTAATGCTCACAATTTGTTGATCAGTCAAAGGCTCAAGCTGTGGTGCAATGATCTGAAAGAAGAGGTCAAGTAATTTTTACATGGTCATTGAGGTTTTCACATGGTGGGATAAGGCTTTTATTATTGGTTTATTGAGTTTTCCATAGTGTGTTTTGACATGATGCAAAAATGTATTATGAAAATTGAGGAATAGTAACATCCAAAAGAAAAGATATTTATTTAGTACCAGAGTCCACAGCACCAGAAGAAAGATATTTTGTTCTCTAGCAACTAGATTGCATCATATCAAAAGTATCGAATAACTAGATATGCACAGAATCTGACATTCTTTTTTGGCTTCCAAAGCACTCTAGTATGACTGAAATCTACAAGTCCAAACTGAGACTTCAGTTTAATCCTCACACTTCCACTTTGGTACATATACCACACTATTATGAGTATATACTTATTTTTCTATTATTTTGAAATCATCTTGAATTTGAATATAGAAATAATCTCTTTTGCATATATGTAAGAACAAGATTAAGTATAATGACCCTCTTCCATACCTTCTAGACACTAGGGTACTTCAGTTTTTTTATTTCAAAATCTTCAGGAAACCACTACTAAAGAATTATCAAGAATTTAATAAATAACAAAAATTCAATATTATTACAACAAGAGAAAATAAAAAAGATTGTTGAGATCGTGCCGTTGTGATGCTTTCAAAATTGTTTTAATTTAAATTTAATTCAAAATTATCTTGTGCTATTATAGATAAGTTAGTTTCTGATTTAAGTTAGGTTTTGATTTTATTTTCTAATTATTAGTACATCTAAAATTAAAGGACATTATCTTTTATTGAGTTATCTCAATGTATTTAAATAAGAGTTTCATTCAATAAAAATAAAAGCTCTTGCAGTTCCCAAATATACTCTCACGTTTGCTACTTCTCTGTTCTAAGTTTTCTTTATACTAAAACTAAAAGATAATATATATATATATATATATATATATATATATATATATATATATATATATGGAACTCCTATTTTGCACAATCAATGAACAGAAAATAAAATAAAATTGTTGTTAGAATCAGATAATGGTATGTAGATGTACCTTTAGAAGTTGTGATGGACGGGATCCTCCAATCCAAAGAAAAAGGCGTTCCACTGATGATTTCCATGTACCAGAGATTAAATAGAAGACATCAGCCTTTGCAGCTTCTGCTTTCATTCTGAAAAGATTTGAGTAGTGGCTCAAGCAACTCTCAACAAGTAGATGAAGCTGCATTTCAGATGCTTGAGTTTGTAATGTATTTCTCAGTTCTTGATTCTGTCTATCTTGCTCTTCAATCCATTGTGCATATTCAAGTTCAAACAAAGTTATCCCTGAAAGAAGGAGTTCCATATTAAATAATGCCACAGGCTATAAGCTTATTTCTTCATGCACTAATGAAAAGTACTTATGTAATCACAAGTTAAATGTTAAATGACATTTGACAATTCTATAAAAAGAAGGTCTGTTAAGTGTTAACATTAGAGTATTCATATCATGGAAGCAACTTGCAGTTCAACATGAAATACTTGATTTTCTCATAGTTGGATCATTGAGAAAAACGGTTGATAGAACGCAACAGAATATTAATTGCAATATGCTAATTTTGGACACCGGAAATGTCAACTAAGCAGTTTAAGAAATAAGGTTGCTAACAATATGTTACATAGAATTTTAACATACATAAACAAACAGATTATGTCATTTAGAGAAGATGAAACCTTGTGTGTCATGTGAGAGGTTGAGACTTTGGAAAACAACAAAGAATTTATGATGGGTAATTATCCAAAAGAGGATACCAAATCAAGGAACACATCCAAAGGGCAATATATTCTCACTTCACCTTACCTTTGTGCACATGACACCAATTTGACTTCTGGGAAAAGGATATTGACAACTTATTTTGCAAAAGATATGAAATTCAAGGCTAAGCATAATCCCATAAGAGGACAGGGACATGATCGAGGCAATGGATAAGAATAGCACAAATACGGGGCAAGATCAGCTCACACCCTTTTAAAAGAATCTTTAGAGATTTCTCAACATGTGATTCAGAAAAGAAAAAAAAGAAAAAGAGAAATAGATAAAAATGTTCATTGACTGCTTGATGTCATCCTGTTAAAATCTTTGATAAAAAATTTCATTGACTTGAAGCAAATCAGTATTTGATACAGGCAGCAAAATGAACTGTAGAGGCATACTAGGAATAATCACATGAATTCCTGATAAAAAGGATCATTGCATGAAACAACAGAGGTATGACTTTAAAATCTAATAGAGCCATAAACATCCATCAATCAAACTGCAACCGCATCTTAAAACACAACAATAAAGTAGTTCACAAATAAGTGAAATAACCAAGAAAATAAGAAAATTGAGGAAGCTTAAAACTGAAATTTTGAATCACAAACCTGGGTTAATTGTTCCGGATGATCCCATATAACTGACATCTAGTGCACTGCGTATGTACATACCCTGCAAGTAGACAGTTTAGTACGTGCTTAAACACAGTACAATTAAATACAATGCATAAATGAAGATGATGATTTTCAGTTAGGATCACCTGCTTCTTTCTTGCTTTCTCAATCTCCAACTCCAATTGCATGAGCTTCACACGGCTTGTTTCTAATTGTTGAACATAAGCCTATGAATTACATAAGTAAGAATCAGATTATAAGCACTGGCTAACTTCCTATATATTCATTTTTTCCAACCTTCTTCCGCAGCCGACATTTCCTAGCAGCCTCGCGATTTTGAGCTTGACGTCTTAGTGCCTACAAATAAATATTCATTAACTACATTGTTAAAGACTCAAATAAAAACATTCATGTTTGATATCAGATCTCCAAAGCATTAATTTCAGTTTCTTATTAAGGTATAAATATGTGAAGGAAATCAACATGTTTCCTTCCAAGTTATTTACAATAATTAAAGTGAAGCATGGAAAAGATGATGAGGAAATACATAAAAGAAATATATAGTGATGAAATTTGATTACCTTAGTATCAGCTTTGTCATTAGTCTCTTGATCATCTCCAGAAGGTTCCCTTGATTCATGAGGAGTACATTCAGACTGGACATATAAAATTCAAAAGACTTTAGTAAACAAGTTTTCCCACAAAACAATGCTAACTCACTAACAAAAGAGAAATTCCTACATTCTTACCTTGTTCTGCATGCTAGGCTTAATCATTAACATTTGGGGAGCAATTGAGTTCAGGCTTCCATCAATTTTAAAGCTGTCCCCCCACATGTTCACTTGATGGAATGGATCATATATACCCATCCTTTTCGTGAGGACTACTTGAGTTGATGAAGAGTTCATATACTATATAAATCATACAAAAAGAAAATTCACATCTCAAATTGGAGATTCAATGCCATGTAGACAAGGTAAAATGGGAAAATTTAGACTTGTTTCTCTATATAACTGGCAATTGATTTGAAAACTGGAATATCGGTTTGCTGGAAATTGAATGAAACCTCAACATCAGAAACAACAAGATTGAACTTTTCACATGGTTTATGTTCTGTTATCTCTAGGATTGTCCAAAGGAAATAACTGTTTTCTAAACAATACTATTAAAAAACAAAATAACATATGTTTGATGCCACTTATAAGGAAAATTTAACATGATAAACGAACTTCATCAATCAAAAGGAAGAAGCTGATTTAGTATCACTCCATTAACTTAGAAGCTTGATTACTCCTCAAGCAACCCTATCCGAAAAATCAATTGCAAAAAAGAAAAGAGATGACTTATATTGAATAATATTATCAGTAGTTCTATCCTATAATTGTAACACATAATAAGGCCAATATAAACGACAACTTTCAAGTTAGGTAAGTTGAAATGAAAACTGAACCTGGCCAATACAAACACAGCTAAGAACAGAAAGCCAAAATTATAGGTAGCTAGCTAGCTTGACAGAATCTGCAACAATCAATATTACTATTAGTCCAAGACAGATCCAAATGAATGAATCCCCAAGAAATTTTATATATACACACTACCATTGTTTTCCTGTTTGCCAATAAACTATGATAAGCAAAGCACTAACTGAAGTAAACATATGAAAATTTAATTCTAAAATAAACAAAGCATTATTTTCTAAGTATAATAACACAACTTAGTTTTATTTTCTTTCTACAGGGTTTAAGAAACTTTACTTTGATGTGTCAACTTGCTAATGTAAAGTCGTCATGTTTCCACTCTGAGAGAAACACTAGGGTCTAGGAAAACTCAGCAGTGCATTAAAATTCAAAAGGGAAAAAACAGAGAAGAAACTACCAAGTTCACAGCTTTTCTTATTCAGTTGATAGTGGTCTTTGAGACTTTGACTAACATGAGTTGTGAAGATATTACTTCTACTTTCAATCTTTATACCATAAAATAAATGATTTTCTGAACCATACAGCATTAAGGTCCTACTTAGAATCAAATTAAATTAATAGTCTGTTTGGATGAGAAGAAAAAAATTAGAAAAGAAAAAAAATACAGATAACAGTATATTATTATTTTTAATTTCATTGAAGAAAAAATGAAAAGAAAAATTGCTTTTAGAATTTTTTTTCCATTTTTTTATCCATTCAATTTTTAAGTTTTCTCTCCCTCAATTTTCATTTCTCTATACCAATCAGAGGGTAAAGTACCTCACTTCATAAAATAACTCACTTTAAGTCAAGGACGAATCTGTCCTTACAATATGATCACTTCAAAATATTAATTTTCTCACTATATAGGACCCGAACTCAAACGTGTGTGATTGGATCTCATCCCCCATTCCACATACTATAGTTTGGCACACTTTATTTTTAATATTAAAGGAATAATAGTAAATTACCATTTATATAAACAACATTAATATATTGAGAATATACCATTTATCATTAATATATAGTGATTAAATTAAATCCACCACCATTGACAAAGGTACTCACTAGGAAATAAATCACCAAAAATAGAAATTGAGTTCTTCCCACATATACAAGTATAGAGAATCCAAACAATGAATCATATATGATCAAATAACATTGAGGACCTTATCATGTTAGGTTATGAAAGTAAAGCAGCTTAATTAATTTGTTTAACTAAAGTGATACCAATGCACCTTACACCTCAACTTTGATGATAAAATCAAAGTAGAAATTAATTGTCTTGTTTGATCATACCCCCGTAGATTCGCCCTAAGTTGTCCCTTTACACCTCACATGGAAAAGGTATATGTTGTGCTTCACAAACGACATCCGAAAATGCTTTTTGTAAAGAAGATAAGAGATTTACTTAAAGTAAACAGGTTGCTCCTTTATTTCATTCTTTTTCTACCTCTTTTTCATCACAAAAAAAGGCGTTACACAGTGAACTCAACTTAACCAATAATTTCCCCTTAGCCTTCAATCGTGACATCAAGCTAGCTCGTATCTCATCTGCAAATATTTCATGTGAATTTAAATATCTGTACCAGACAACCCTTTAATCTGCTGACAAAGTTTTGAAGGTTGTGATCCTGAATCTTAATGGTAGCTATCAATCAATGTAGTCTTTATTTTATTTTTGCCCCTAGCTACAAATAAAGTCGTTTCTGCATAGTAGAATGATATTATATTCTATAGGAATATGATACTCAGAAATGATATTTTTGAAAATATATTATATCCATGTTTGATTTGTATCATGTGAAAACTTATTTCCAATAATGTGTGACTAAAAGAAAAGGGATAGTCCCAATTTTTTTTTTCTTTCACTAGTATTTTTAATTAACTACCCACTGCCCAATCTTATTCAATCATTCTCACGGGAATAAATTATATATCATCCTTGCTTAACGAGAATGACGCATTGAGAATAATATATGCTTAAAACATGTATCTGAGAATAATTGTTAGATGGATATAGTTTACAAAATTTGAAACAAACAAAAAAAGATGTTATATATTCATCTCAATATTTTTTAGAATGTAATTTAATCATGAAACAACCTGGTAACATGTGTAAGCTAGAGCCACTGAAATTTGACTATCTGTGAGAAACTTAAATAAGTATATGATGTCTATAAATAAAAACCTGATTAGTTATTACTCTTCTTGCACCAAAATATATTTCATCTTTAAAGAAATATATATATAATCTATAACCTTTTCATCCACTCGTGAATTTTAATTCCTTACCCTCACCCATATACTTTCTTCGAAATATTAATTAAAACATATATTTTTAAGAAATCGCTTAATATATAAATTATACTCCATGCTTCCAACGATGCAAATAGTTTTAAAATTTTACTAGGAGTATATTATAACCTTTTTGTTCCAAACAAACCTTTTATAAATGATGTTCCAGTCGGCCAGTCCTGCGGTTCTGGGTCCATTCAATGTGCTCAACCGTACATGGCCCCAAAAAATAAGGGGCCTCAAATATTACCCAAAAAATAAGAAGTCTCAAATATTATCCAAAAATAAGGGGACTCAAATATTATTTACTGCAACATATATTCAATATTGAAAACTAGAGGAGATGATAATGTTTATTTTTAATAATTAAAGGGTCCAAGGTTCAATTCCCACCAACAATTTCTTTTTTTAGAGAGACACAATATAATATTAACAGCAAAATCTCACCAAATATTTTAGGAGGGTAGCTAGATTTTTATTTATTTTCCTTTTGCTCGTAAAATAAAATTGAATGTGAAAATGGTTTAACGTTTCCAAATATAATATTAATAGCAAAATCACACTTTTATAGGATCAAGATTTCATGGTTTTACGTTTCCAACAATTTCTTTTTTAGGGAGACACAATATAATATTAACAACAAAATTTCACCAAATATTTTAGGAGGGTAGCTAGATTTTTATTTATTTTCCTTTTGGTCGTAAAATAAAATTGAATGTGAAAATCAAAGTATAATATTAACAGCAAAATCTCACTAAATATTTTAGGAGGGTAGCTAGATTTTTATTTCTTTTCCTTTTGCTCGTAAAATAAAATTGAACTTTGATGGTTGTCAGGTGAGCCCAAGATACTTGGGACTTATATATTAGCAATTAGTCAGTCAAATTATTTTGCTAATCATAATCAAAATATCTTTTTCTCTAATTGATATTCTCCCCTTATGGCTGCTGCACTTCAAAATTAACACATAAAAGTGAAGCCAAGAAGCTGATATCCAAGAAGCCTTACTTGAACTTGCTGATAAAGATAATGAGACACTAGTGCAAAGTGAAGCTAAGTCGTTGGCAACTAATGAACTCGGTAATTTTGAATTCTTACTTAGTGCTATTATTTGGTATGAAATTCTAAGTGAAGTGAACTTGGTTAGCAAACAATTACAAACTAAAAACATGATGATTGATGTTGCTATTGGTTTGATTAAAGGTTTGATATCTTTTTTTAAAAGGTATAGAGAAAGTGGTTTCTCTAATGCTTTGAATATAGCGAAAGAAATAACTGATGAAATTGGTATTGAATCTGTGTTTCCTCAAAAACGTTAAATACGCAGAAAAAGACGTTTTGATGAAACTAATGTTGAGGAAACTTCATTATCACCCGAGGAACAATTTAGAGTTCAATACTTTTTGTATGTTGTTGATCAAAGTATTGTTTCTTTGGAGAAAAGATTTGAACAATATCAAGTTTATGAGAAAATCTTTGGCTTTCTGTCTAATTCTCATAAATTAAATTCACTAGATGACAATAATCTCAAATAT
>PYAF01003244.1:41873-56557 GCA_007407185.1 Glycine tomentella | reverse complement strand
GTTAAGATAATTAATTTTACTAGAGTTTAATGGTTATGCTGTATTTTATACTAAATCAATAACAAATCATGGTAAGTATAGCTTTTAAGTAATTTTTGTAAACATTAATAAATTTACTATACATATTTTTTATTGGATAACAATATAAAAAAAACTTTACATTATTATTACATAGATTATTTTATCATTTTAATGTTAACCACTTAACAAAATATATCTTATATATATCTAATTAATTGAGAATAAGTTTTTACGCTAACAACATAACAAATAAACACATTATAATACTATTTTAAAAGTAATAATTAACATTCAACTGTGCGACCGGAAAAATCATCACTATGAAGTAAAAATCATGTCACTTTACGAAGGTGGATTGCAATGGCGACAAAAGATTTTCCTAACTATATAGCTAGCCATCACTATATTTAATTTTATTCCGATTATTAAAACATTTTAGGTAATTGTAAGTCAACACTACGAAAAAAAAGTGAATTTCCAATGGACAATATTTCGTTGGAAATTTTAGTATTTTCGATGAAAAATATTTTTGTGGGAAATTTATGAATTTTAGACAGATTATTTTTCGTCGGAAAAATTATATCGGAAATACTTAGGTTATCGACAGAAATTTCCGTCGGTAATTATTCAGTGGGAAATATTTTAATTTTTGATGGATTTATCGACGGAAAAATTTGTGACAAATATATAATGAATATGTCCGACGGACAATATTCCGTCGGTAATTTTAGCATTTCCGACGGATATTTCCGTGGAAAATTTTCGACGGATATTTTCGTCGGTAATTTTCGAAGGAAATATCCGTGGAAAATTTCCGACGGACAATATTCCGTCGGTAATTTTAGAATTTCCGATGGATATTTCTGTCCGTAATTTTCGAAGGAATTATCAGTTGGAAATTACCGACGGAAGTATCCGTGGAAAATTTCCAATGCACAATATTCCGTCTGTAATTTTAGCATTTCTGACGGATATTTCTGTGGAAAATTTCCGACTGACAATATTCCGTCGAAAATTTTAGCATTTTCGACGGATATTTCCGTGGGAAATTTTCGATAGATATTTCCGACGGACAAATTTATTTAAAGTCAAATTGACTAATTTAAAATGATGTAAATTGATCTTCAAAACAAAATCGGTGAAAAATAATTTATTTACAACTAATTCAGTTAATCAAAATCCATTCATTATCAATTTTAAATCGATTCTTTAAAACTAGTTTAAAAGAACCGATTCGTCAACTAGTTCAAACATTTGAATTTAAGACCTAAACAGTTGAATTTATTTTAAGAACTGAATTTAAATACAACCATTGATTTAGAAATGAGAATACTCAATTACTTAGGTCAAACAACATTTGATAGTTTTGTCTCTTTACAAATGAGTATGAATATGTAGTTCTTTGCTACAGTTGATGGACCTTTGTCTTCTTGTTTAATATCCTTAAATATAACATTGACACACCAACTATTAATTAAAATATTATCTTTTAACTATAATTTGTAATTTGTTTCCTTTTAAGCTCTTATTTTAATTATCTTCTATAAACATAATTATTAAATATTATATTGAAGGTGTTATAAAAAAAGTAATAAACAATGAATTTCTTGGTTTTTTTCCTAGCGTGTATAATAACCATGAAAATAAATAAATAAATAAATAAATTTACTATATTCCGTCACAATAAGCGTTAGCGACAGATTTTGCGACAGCCAGAGAGTGGCGCCGTTAGCGTGAGAGGTGTGCCAGAATGCACCAGAAGGCTATTTCTCTCGAATAAATGGCGCGATTAGCGTGGTAATGACGCGATTAGCATGGGAGACACTCCAGATGCCATTTTATGTGGCAATCCAGCGCTAGTAGAGTCAAAATGGCACGAATAGCTCCATAAATGCGGGAAAATGGCGCGATTAGCCCCATGGTGGCGCGATTAGCGCCATTAGTGCCCAGAAGGCCTGTTGTCATGAGAACTTGGGCTGAATAGCGCCAAAATGGCGCTATCAGCGCGGGAACTCGATCAGGACAAGTATAAAAGGCCTATTTCACGATTTTTGGGGCCAGAACCTTATTTTCTTCTTCCTCTGAGCCTTGGCAGCCATTGTTGAGCTTTGGAGCTTCATACCCACTCCATCTTTGATCTAAATACTTCCCTTCAAACATGAAATTTGTAGGGAATCACCCTATAAGCTAGAATCATTCATCACTTTTTCCTAAAAATCTTCAAACGGAGAGATCCCTTTTCCTAGGGGACTTCACAAAACTCGAGCTCGGCGGGGAAAGGGGCGATTCTCGGACACCGAAGCTTGGGGAAGCGGTCCATTAGCCTTCCTTGTCATCTTAGAAGTAAGAAACTCGAGTTTTACCATTTGATTTGTGGTTTTGTTCTTGAGATGAATAGTGATCCTTTTGAGCTAGAGCTGGAATTAGGCTTAGGTCCTTTAGAAAAATATATTTAGGAGGTTGTTGTGATGAATGATTAGCTTTGAAATGTTAGTTTTATGGACTTTGGTTTTTGGCTTTGAGAAATGCATGTGTAGGTAGTCTGTTGGTTAATTGATGATTGTAGAACATGCATGAGCCTTGTTACTGGTACTATATGTGCTCAGGAAGCTATATAAACTGTATTTTTGTGTTGAAGAATTCGTTTAGCCATATTGTTCATTGTTGAACTTTGGGCTTGTATAGCTTTGATTTGGTTAATTCTATAACCTTAAGATAGAGGACATAGAGGTTTATATGGAAAGGAATGATGTCTCCTTTCATTTTAACGGTTGAGGATCGTTGTTGTATGCTTATGCTTTGTAAGGTTGAATGTGTGGATAAAACCAGTAGATGCCCTTGTTAGATCTGTTTATATTTCCTTGTTAGATCTTTGCTTGTGTGTTGTCTCCCACAAGGTTTGATTTTCATATTCAAATTTTATTAATTGTAATTGTTTTGACTGATATTTAACAAGTTTATTTCTTTTGTTTTTCACCTATTTAATGATTTAGAAAACTTGCTATTCAAATTGCGGAACAGTTTGAAGCTCTAGGTTCTGAAATTGGTGTTAAGTGTGTCGTGATGAGTTTCAATCTATTTTTCTGAAATGATTAATTATGTGTGAATTTTATTGCTTCCTTCATAGCTGATTTTGTTATGTTTCTCCCCTTGAGACTCTTTCCAACATATACTTAGCATTATATGGTTGTTAGGCACTGTGTTAATTTTCTATTCATTACATGCATATTAAACAATCTATTTAATTGGCATCTTATCCTTTTTCTCTACCTTGTTGGAGGTATTGACATGGTACAATAGTCCATCAAGATAGCAAAGCAGCCTCATATTATTGTAAGTGTTACTATTGCTGTAAGCATGCTTTGATTTCATTTTTTTTTTTTGTAATTAGAGTGTTAGGTAATACTCGATAGTTGAGTGAGATCCAAAATTTAATCATTATATTGCTGGAACGAATTCCTATTGTTGGTTTTTTCCTTCTGTTGTTTTTAGCATGTCTTCTTTCAAATATTATTGTTAAGTTGTTTAACATGGTTCCTTTAACTTTCACTTGCTGATTATATTTATGGTCCTTGCTAAAATTTAACTTTTATCTACCCAAAGGGAAATGATTGATCGAATACCATGTATGTTCTGAAAACTTAAATATTTCTTACTTGGGAAAGTTTTTAGAGAATTGTCCTGTTATAGGGTCCAAGTATGTTTAAGCCAATCTTTTAGCTTTTTACTTCATCCATTTATTGTCTTCCTTATTTTTTTTAAAGCGAAGG
This sequence comes from Glycine tomentella, assembly GCA_007407185.1. Taxonomy (NCBI): domain Eukaryota; kingdom Viridiplantae; phylum Streptophyta; class Magnoliopsida; order Fabales; family Fabaceae; genus Glycine; species Glycine tomentella. The sequence continues at coordinate 52,766 of PYAF01003244.1, read as the reverse complement.
TGTGGTCAAGGTTTTAAGTCTATGATGTTATGGTTGGTTCACTTCTTGAAAGCACAAGCCTCATGACAGATAGGGAAATTTTGTTGATATTTCACCTCTGGAGGTTTACTATCTATATATAGAAGAGTTTCCTTGGACTATAATATTCTACAATGAGCATTGATCAAACTTATTTGGAATTCCAAATTCTGGTTCAATGTGTCTTGGCACTGATTTGTCTTTCTTTTTGCTTTTTCTTTTTTTGTTTTGCTTTCGGCCATATTTGCACCAAAAGTCTAAATATGATTTCACCCTTGCTTATATGGCCGTAAGGGTGAAAGTTGTAACGCCCCATCAATCATCAAGGTCATTACCAAACATAAAAATCAATCACACAGGAAATTATCAGAGTTTAAGCAGTTTGGAAGCATAAACTAAGAGTGACGTCATCAAAAGTCACTTTCATATACACTGTACATATAATATGGTGAATATACATATAATCTGTGTTTAGGTACAAAACTGTACAAATACATCCCCTCGGGGTACAACAGAATAAACCAAAGGCAGAATACAAAATATCAGAGCCACAATGCTCAAGTCATCTATGCCTAAGGTTTCTTAGTACAGCTATCCCTGCACAGGCTTCTTGCCTTGGGATCTATCAGCTCCTCCTGAGGATTCACCTGCAAAACACATGCCCCACACAAGGGGTGAGATATAAAATCCCAGTAAACTCAGGGCCCTTGAAGGTATTTCCTTCCCCTGGTTCACTTTCATACACATATACATGAAAATAGTATATCATCATCAGTGAAATCATTAAATCAATCATCAGTATCAACAGCAGTGAATCACTCAACCAATCCTCATGCACAAACAATGCACATCTACCTGACTACAATCAGGCTAGATTCATGGCATACAGCCATTCATCATATCCAACACTATCCCGCTGAGACTACATCTATGTATATAGGAACATCTCCAACCAGGAGGCTACATCTATATACTAGGAAACATCTCATAGCAGGATCTCAATGCATCTATCAGAGGCTACATCCATATATATAGGAACATCTCCACCTGGAGGCTACATCTATATAACGGGAACATCTCTTTACAAGGAGGCTACATCTGCTGATATAGGAACATCTCCCCAGGAGGCTACATCTATATCGCAGGAACATCTCCTACCTATCTCAATACAATTGCCTGAGGAGACTACATCTGTAGATATAGGAACATCTCCATTCGGGAGGCTACGTCTATATCACAGGAACATCTCACATCAGGTCTTACTTAATCACAGGTCATCTATCCTACTACAATAGGATGCAACAATCAACCATGTAAGTCATAAGCTAGGCAAACCATAGCCATACATATCCACCACCCAATCTCAGGGCGTAGCTCACAGAACAAGCATTACATATCAATGTGCATCAAATTCCCTTTCACAGGGTACAGTACAACATTCAACAATTAATCAAACAATACACAATTTTCATATATATATGTATAACATTACACAGAACCATTAGCCTAATAGGATAATGGTGGAACACAGCAAAGGATGTACAACCAAGAACCAAGAGCTTACCTGCTCTAGGCAAAATACCGGCTCTCCCGGCCTCGTGGTCACCATCACTAGCACTATCAAGCTCACGTCCTACAGAACCAAAACACAAGGTATCAGTAACGGTTCTAAGCCGTTATATTGAAAGGAAACCACAATTCCTTCCACATAACTCATAACAATCACTTCACAAGTGATTCTCAGACCCTCATAAAGATCCTATTCAGCCTACACAAGGCTCCAGAGCCTCTTCTAAGACTCTGATCAATCTAATATAAAGCATATCCCTGCTTAATTCAGCTCAATTCCAAACTTCTCATTATCACCAATTCCAGATGACAAACAACATCTATACTATCTCATGAACAACTTTGTCAACTGCTCTAAGGTTCATACTAGCCATATATAACTAGCCTTTTACCTCTACTCATACATACTCGGAGCCAAAATCAAACTTCATCAATAATGATGATTCAAGGCTATAACTTTATCAGAACAACCCTCTGAGCATAAAACTCTACAGAGTCCAAGCCTAATAACGGCTCTAACACCTCCAAAAACACCTCTCAAGGTATTCAAAACCAACCAAAAACCCAAACACAGAATCAACGGCTAAGGCTCGAGTTTCTTACCACTGTGTAGTCCAGACACACCAGGGAATCACTTTCCCTAAGGTAGCTCGCTCAATCAAAGCCTCCTTCGCCTCTGATTCTTCGATTCCAAGGACTCCCTTAGAAATCGCGATCTCGCCGTTTACCGCCTCTTGTCGAGAATAAAGCTGGGTCACTAGCTTATCTCGAGGCTCTGAACACTTTCTCAGTTGGGTCAGAGGTATTTAGATGAAAGATGGAGAAGATACAAAGCTCCAAAGTCCATCAATGGCTTCCCTCTCTCTCTCTCTCTCCTTTTTCTCCCTCATTTTCGTCCAAATGAGCTATTTATAAAACTGAACCGAAAGTCCCGCGTGGTTAGCGCCAGGTGCAGCGCTGATCGCGCCATAGTTCGAATAACCCGCGCCATTAGCGCCATACCCACGCGGATCGCGTGAACTGGCCGCAAGGATTGACCTGATCCAAGCTTCCCGCGCTGATCGCGCCCTATCCCGCGCTAGTCGCGCCACAGGTTCGAACAACTCACGCTGTTAGCGTCAGAAGGCCGCAAGCATCACCCTTATTCAAACCTCCCGTGCGGATAGTGCGAGACTCCACGCGGATCGCGCGAGTTGGCCGAAACTGCCTAATGCTTTTCTTTTTAGGGCCTCTAATGTATGATTAAAATTCTTAATCATAAGCTTAATCCTATGCTCAAAATTCAAGGTATTACAAAAGCTCATTTAATTGGCAAAGCTCAAACAACACTAGTGATAGTTAGATATGTAATTACAGGAACCCACAATAGTTTTAAATCGTTCTTTGATCATGCTTACTAGTACTATAATTTCGTCCGGTGATTACTAGTACTATAATTTTAACATTGGATTCCATATTCCCCACTTACTTTCCATTGTATTCTTCTCCAGTGATTACTAGTACTATAATAATAACATTATGCCCGTTACATGATAATCTCATTTGTGTAAACAAGTCATTGATTTGATAAAAAAGCAAAAGCTAGTTACAGTGAGGGGGCTAGTAAAGGGCTAGAATGATACAAAACTATGGGAGCAGTCTTAAAGACAAAGGTATGTGTTCCTTCTTCTAATTAAACTCAAAGTCAAAATTACCTTACTAATTTTATAAAGAGCACTTGAACAACAAAATAGCTTAGCTAGTGGTTATGTCCTGGCATTCTTGTTTATTGAAATTTGTTGATACCAATCCAAATGGTTTTCGAGATTTCTAGTACGTGAATTTTATTAATTTCTATCCCATACCTTATATGGATCAATGCTTATTCTTTAACTATATATATTTTATTAATTTCTATCTCATAACAAAAGAATATATAAATCATTATTTATTAGTCAATCTTTTTACATACACGAGGTATAGAATAATTTTTGTAAAATATGTTTCTAGCATTAAAATATTTGATAGTTTAATGCACAACTTGCTTTCTATAGAAACTGGGAATTCATAATTGGACAAGCTTAGATAAGTTCTCTGGATTGTGGTTAGCATGCTAATTTACTGAATTATATATTCAACTTAGATAAGTTTGTGCTTGTCATTATTGTTATTAAATAGACATGGTGCTTTTATTTTACATTTATTTTGAATTTTAGTTAATTTGTTTTAACATTTATTTGGAATTAATGAATTTGAATATATTATTAATTGCATGTATGTGTTAACTTCAATATTAATGTTAAATAATACAAATGAAAAAAATATACTCAAATAACTTACATTAAATAAAAAATTAATACAAAATCATAGAAAATTAATTACCGACAGAATTTTCGATGGATTTTTCTGTCGGAAATTTTCGACGGATTATTCCGTCAGTAATTACCGACTGACACCAAAATCTATCGGTTAAATTTCTAACTACCATTTTACCAACAGATTTTTGTCCGTCGGAAATTCGAGATTATCGACGAATTTTTTGCATTTCCGACGGATTTTGGCTGTCGGAAATAACGATTTTTTTTAGTGCAATTAATGCTTTTTTGAAAAATATATTAGTGTCGATTATATAAACTAAGAAAATTAGAAATAAGATATTTGTTTCTTAGGAGGCTTAATTTTTTTATTAGCAATTGGATGGTGTTATAAGAGTGACTCGGTTATGGCAATTGCTTAAGATTTTTCTCTTGAAGCTTTGTTTAATTTTAGGAGTAGAGGAAAGGAAAGGAGAATGAGCCTAACAAACAAGATCATAGCATTTGCCTAAATGAAGCTTAGTGTGTGCCCCAATTAAAGGTTAGTCATTAGCAAGTTGGACTTAAAAACTAGAATAAATTTTTTAATAAAAAAAAGTGATGAACCGTTGCCCTATTTTTTTAATATACTTTTCTTTTAATGAACGATTTGAGTTGTCTAAGAACCTTTTTCGAGGTTCTACACTCTACTTCAAGCTTTAAGAGTTTTTATTATTTTGTCTCCAATGATAAACATTAAATGGACTTAAAAAATATTTTTTTATTGTTTAAAATTGATTAAGCAATGTTATATCATCTGTTCCAATAATAAATTTTGTTAAACAAATTTAAACAATTCTCGTAAACAACATTAGATGTGAACTTAGAATTTTCAAGTGTATCCTAATTATCATTTGAATGCATTCTTAGTCTATGTAAACACCTCAATAATAGAGATAATACAGAGTTAGAATCAACATTGGGTTATTGTATTTACACAATATTGCATGTTATTAGTTCAAAATATTATTGTGAGAGGATATATCAATGTTCTTATATAGACGTAATATATTTTGGACAAGTATTTGTTTACTTCTCTTATAAGTCATCAATAATTGAACATAATTTTGAGCTTTTATTAATTTTGGTGACATTAATCACATTATGTTGCTCAAATGATTTTTGTCGATGGACATTCTGGACTTGATCCACAAGTCAATTATGTGCATATCAATGATGTCAACTTTGAATTGCATAATATTTATCAAGTGACACTACTACAAAATATACATTCAATATCGACAATTTAACATCAGTTATAAGAAAAACCGATGTTAAATTATACGCGGTGGCATTTTCGTAAATAAAAGGATGTCATTAACATCGGTTTTTTAAAAAAATCGATGTTACTGGCAACAGCTTACATCGATTTTTTTAAAAATTGATGTTACTGGCACAAACTTAACATCGGTTTTTTTTAGAAAATCGATGTTAAGATTTTTACAAAATACCAGCTCACTTCTCGGTATCCTTTTTCTCAATACCTTTCTCTTAAAACCCTAAGCCTCCCATTTCTCTCTCACCTTCCCAACGTCCTGCTTGTGCCGCTCCTTCGACCTCGGCTGGCACAACTCCTCTCTGTCTCCTTCCCCTCCTTCGCATCTTCAGATTTGTCCTCTGAAATCCCTTCCTTGAACTTCTTCGGCAACCCTTCGATCAACTCCTTTGCCTCTTTCAGCGCAAGGTTCGTCAGCACCCTCACTGCCTTAATCACCACGATTTTCAACTAGAAACACAATGCTGGCATCCGCGACAACGGCCACGGGGGAGAACTCTTTCGCGGAGACGCCGAGCTTGTCCTGGAGGAAGTCGACGAAGGTTCTTGGCCTCCTCGAGCATCAGTCTGGCGATAACGTCGTCAAACTTGGTGATTTTCTTCGGCACCTTGATGACAGAGACGACAACAAAGCCGACGCGGGGCGTGGTGGCGGCGCAGTGGGAGAGGTTGTTCTCTCTTTATCATTAGAAAGTTCCTCCTGGTTTTCCTGGTTCTCCATATTCTATATTTTTTAAGACAACCATTCTTGAATCTTACCCTATGAAATTTATGAATGCATTTGTATATTCATGTAATGACACTTCGCTAGGCTGCTCTTGTGGTGATTGTCCTTCATCACCTGTTTGATCTGGTTCAGAACCTTCTCCACCCAAAAAAAATCCCTGCTCCATTGGAATTGGATCTCTAAAGGTTGAAACAATAGAGGCTGATTTTTTTTATAATTAATTTTCATTTGCTTTATGACTGAATAAAGTATGTCCTGTTCTTTCTTGAAAGTAATGCCTTATGAATCATGATCTAGTGGAACATTTGGTTGTCTACTTAAAAACTGTCTTTCAACTTTTGATACATGTTGTGAAACTATTTTTTGTATAATGATACCTACAGGTTAGATGTGTAGATTTTTCAATAGCCATTTTGTACCTCGTGTAAAGGTGTGGACAATGAGAAGGCTCCACAGACAATCCTCGAGCATCAGTAAGAATCTACTTATATTCATGTAAGATTTAATATTTTAAAAAATGTGAGTAATTTTAGGTCCCCTTGCTAATATATCACCTTCTCCTTGTGTCTTAAGTAGAATGCACACTTTTGTTTCCCTACGATTGTTTGTCCTTTTCATTAACTGAAACTTCGCATTTTCTTAATTTGATTCCATTAAAATAGTCGAATTATATGGCTTGGAGATTTGACTTATCGGATTGTGCTCTCCTACCGATCTGCAAAGGCACTCGTTGAGATGTAAAACTGGAGAGCATTGTTAGAGAATGACCAAGTATGTTTGCTCAAACTCATAAACAATTCCATGTTTATTGCTTAACTTCAAATGTATTATTATTGTAAAATAGACATAACGAGTCTCCATTATTGACATTCCTGGCAGTTGAGAATATAGCATAAAAGAGTTGTGCGTTTGTGGGATGGAATGAAGGGAAGATATATTTCCCTCCAACTTACAAGTATTCAACTAATTCAAATAGATATGTTGGAGATGATATGCACCCCAATGAGAAAAGGGGAAATCCAACTTGGTAAAATTATCATTTATCACATCACCTAGTAGGAATTTAGAAGAAACTCAATATAAATGCTAAAAGAGGAAGTATAATGATATGAATATATATATATATATATATATATATATAAATATGATGATCTAAACCGAAGCATAAAGCACCATTCATAGTTTATGATTTATTTTTGTCAAGTTGTGCTACTTATGCTGATATAAATTTTTTCTTTTATAGGTGTGATCGAATTTTTTTGGTATGGAGAATTGAGGTGGAGGAACTTCTGCCAAATTCTGGTGGATACACTGAGCCAAGTTTTTTTCTAAAGGAAGAAAGGTTGGATATACATGTCCAACCACCTGCAGTTACACTATCTATCCCTTATGCACTTCCACAATCATGCTCATGTTGTGAGATAGTGGAACTTAGGTATCTGAGTGATTTTTCTTTTTTCTTTTTTAAGTTCATACAAATAGATAAAGACTATGTGGTTAGGCACCTTCACCATCTCTTTCTTCGTACCATTCCCCCCTCATGTGAATTCTTCTCTTTCATTTCTTCTTCTTTTGTTATCAATTTTCATCATTGGCCCTTTTGCCAATGACCCTTTTTGTCAAATATACATGTTTTTAATTTTTTTCAAGCCTTTTTTATCCTTTGTGCATGCATGTGTTGTGTGTGTAAATATATGTTATGTTCCTTCTTCTTCCCTATTTATCAATGTGTTCTTTCTCTATTTCATATATGTATGCTTTTGTTTTCACGTGACTCGCTCATGCTACCTGTGATGAGTTGTTTTATGTTAGTTACCCTTTCAACATTATTCAGCATATATGTGTTTCTAGGATTGTTACATAATCTCTTTGTCTTTCTAGAAATATTTGAGGAGTGAATCACTCCAATTGGCTTCAAAGGAACAAAAGATAGCCGATGAGAATGTCTTAAGGCTTGTTGAAGAGCAAAAGGTTTGCCTCTTATTTACTATTTAGTGTCTTGGTTATCAAAAGCTTGCTATTTATCACTTCATTCTTATACAATGTGAATACATCCTATTGATGTATACTTCAAAAGTTATAGTGAGAGAATCAGGAGGCCTATAACAACATACTTCAGTAGGAAAAACAACTAGATGCCAAACAAAAGTTGGAAATGGAAATTGAAGAGTTAAAAGGGAAATTGCAAGTTAACATTTGACTGTCATGGAAGCTCTTCTTGGGAGATAACTAGTGAACCTTTTCATTAGTGATTTGTATATTTCCTGAGAGTCACTTGGACATACAAAACAGATATTTAATTCTGCAGCTATCATTATTCAACTTATATTGTGCAGCTAGCTGAAATATTAATGTAATTGAATCTAGATATATTATATATGGATGAAACGTTTCATGTTCATTTGGCATGATTGCATTGGCTGTTACTTACTACAATAATGGTCTATTAAATGTATGATCAACATCTTAAGAGAGTTAGTCATGTCAGGTAAAGCTTAGTTTAAAGCTTATGTAGCATGAAATTAGGCCAAATAAATCTTCAGTTCTTCACGGATAACTAAATGATAGATAGTATGGTCATTCTACCATTGCATTAACGACCCCTCCTAATTTATCACTCTGCTCTTCTTGTTACCTGTGTTAGGATTTCGTATAACAAATGTACTATAGCCAAAGGTGCTGAAAGGCGTGCCTAAGCCACTAAGGCACTGTGAATTAGCAATAATGTATAGAAGATAATATATGATTGAATATATATAAATAACATCCACAAGCATGCTCATGTGAATTGGTGTTGTTGTAGGGAATTGTGGCCTCTTGAACAATGCTTGTTGTCATTGCATGGTGTGTAGGATAAGAGGTCCATTGTATGCATCTATTTTCAATCTTCTGATGCTTGTGCTTGTGGCCATTTCTAGTTCCTTGATGCTGGATGAGAACATATACATGGGAAGGTATATACCAAATCCTACGCACCTAAATATACCTATAATTATTAACTTTAGTTTATTATGATCAAGGTCCACTTACATATTAATGATTTGATTTTTGGAAACATATTCCCAATAATGTGAACTTTGACATGTAATATTCTCACGTTAATTATAAATTGAGATCATTAGTGCCATCACAGTTCTATTTTGAGTAAGTATATAACTTTTTATTCTCGTGAATTGATGTTGTTGAGTTGACTCCAAATTAAACTAGGTTGAAGCTGAGTTTATTGGCACGTTCATTTGGAAAACTAGGTTGAAGCTTTTTATTAGAAGCTGAGTTTTTATTTTTTTTTAAAAAAAAAACATTCTAAGATGGTTATTTGGAAAACCGTCTTAGAATCGTTACTTTTTTTTATATTTAATAAAAGACATTCTAAAATGGTTATTTGAAAAACCATCTTAGAAAGTAGACTTCTAAGACGGTTATAGGCTAACAACCGTCTTAGAATGTCCAATTCTAAGACGGTTATATCCTATAACCGTCTTAGAATGATGTAAAAAAAATAATTTCAAAGACGAATTCAAGACGGTTCAAGAACTGACGTCAAATGTCTTACCTTTCAACGACGCTGGCTGCAAAGATGGTTGGAGAGCCAACGTAGAATGCATTGTAAAATCGATGTAGAAAGTTTGTTTTGTTGTAGTGATTGACAACAATGTGACTGAGATCCTATGAAGTACAGATTGTGACACAAACATTGAATATGATCCCATTAATGTTTAATATCTATGCATACATACATAGAGATTTTAATAAAATGAAATATAAATAATATATAATAAAATATCTAAATTGATGATATATTCATTTTTTAAAATTAACTTTATATGTTTTTTTAAGTATATGGCTTGTGTAAATGTGATAACTTTAGTATTCAAGGAAACAAAATAATTTTTAAATTAAACACCTAATAAGAAGTGTTGGACAAATATTGAATACATGTTAGAGACGAAAATGTATTCGACCTGAGAGATGTCTGTGCTTCATAATTGATACTATAATTTGGGATGCTTCCATCCATGGATGGCGCTTACTCAAGCTTTTACCTGCTAACGCGCTCTTCGTGTTGAAAGTCTCTGCCTTTTTCAAAGGTCTTGTTGCAGGTGTGGTACTGCTTTAGAAAATATTATGCATGTGCAGAAGGATTACTGTTAAAAAGCTCAGAGGATTTGGAACTCTCTCAATTCCACTTGGACGCGCAATAATAATGTGGTGGACTGCAGGAGACAACTTAACTGAATGCCAAGGAACTCTCTTTGCTGGTGCTGCGTGGACAATTTGGAGATCATGAAATGCTGAGATCTTTTAAGATGTTGTTTGGCAACACTGGTATATTATCAAGCAAATTAATTTGATGATGATTGACTCTCTCTTTGGCCTTTGGGATTTCAACAAGCACTGTTGGAGATCTGAGATGATTTATTGGTCTGCTCCTAGGTTCGTAGCTAGTGTTCATTGGCATAAACGACCAAATATCTGTATTTTTTTACTTATTACCAATTGGAGGTAGATTTTAAATAAATTATCAAAATATGTTAAATCGTAACTTTTTATATTTTTTTAACTAAAGTCGTAAAATAATTTACTATTTCAATTTTATTTTAATTTACAACTTTAAAGTCGTACTGATTTTTGTTTAAACTGAAGTTGTAACATTTTTTACAATTTCAGTTAAGTTTTTTTTTAAATTTTTTTACTACATTTAAGTTGTAAGCATTTTTTTTTTAGTTTTACTACTTTAAAGTTGTGAGATTTTTTTTTTATTTTTTTTATCGAAGTAGTAAATTTATTCATGACTTATGTTTTATATTTTTTTATTTTTTTCATAAAATAGTATTTTAAAACATTATAAGTAATTTTAATAAATAAATATATTTTAAATTCTTTGTAGTTTTATTTAATTTTTTAAAATGTTTTTAAAATTTATATTTATTTATTAAATAATTAAATGAAAAGTATTTACAATTTAAAAA
>PYAF01003244.1:2024-41773 GCA_007407185.1 Glycine tomentella | reverse complement strand
AAATTTGTTATATTTTTAATTTTTTTATTATAAATAACTTTTTAATTTATTTATTTAATGAATAAATGTATTTTTATTTTTAAATTCTACTTAATATTTTGTATATATTTTTTATATGATTTTATTTAATATTTTTAATATTGTTTTATTTATTATATTTTTATATGATTTAGTTTAATATTTTCTTAATTTTGGTATTTTTATTTAAAGAAATTAATAATTTGATACAATAATATTAATTAATTTTATTTTAAAAATTATTTCATACAATTATCAAGATTATATCATTCAGTTTTACATAATGAGTATTTTTTACGCCTATTTTTTAGTATATTTTTTATTTAAAATAAAATCATTTAAGTCTTTTTAAATTTAAGTCTTTTCAAATTATAATCTTAACATTAATAAAAAATATATACAATTTAAATTAAATAAAACAATATTAAAAACTTTAAAAATATTAAATAAAAACACATCAAAAAATTCAATAAAACTATAAAAATTTAAAATACATTTATTTATCAAATAACTAAATTTAAAATTATTTAGAATTTTAAAACACTATTTTTCGAAAGAATACAAAATATAGAAGTCGTAAATGAATTTATACGACTTCTATATAAAAAATATTAAATCTCACAACTTTAATGTCGTAAAACAAAAAAAAATTATATATGACTTTAAAGTCGTAAATTAAAAAAAATAATTGAAATCATTAAAAATGTTATGAATTCAATTTTAAAAAAATAAAATTTAATATGACTTTAAAGTCATAAATTTTTTTAAAAAAAGTTAAAGTTATAAATTATTTTACGACTTAAGTTAAAAAATATAAGTTTTAACTAATGTTATGAATTTATATAAGTCGTAACACTTGTTACGACTTACTCACTTTTGTTAATTTATGTGAAATTCACCCCCAATCGGTAATAAGTGAAAAAAAAATACTCCTATTTGATCGTTTCCACCGGTGTTCCTTTTATAAGCTTAACACTAACGGAAATTCTTTGGGCAACCCGGGAAAATCCGGAATTGGTGGCCTTTCTAGGAATCACCTTGGTCAGTGGGTTCAACTTTTAAGGTTATGCAGAAGTTATAAGGTTAATTGAGTGATAAAAAGAGTATGGACGGAAAAAAAATTATAGGTTCGATTTTTTCCACTAATAAAAAACTAAAACAGTTAACATTTACACATAAAAAATAACTTTCAAGGCTACAGTTGGCTATTGTGGCTTCTCAACTAACATGCATGTAGAGTTGTTAGCTATATATTTACCATGGCTTACTGATTGCTCATGAGCCTGGTTATATATGTTTCAGTGGTATGTGAATTTGACTCCTATAATGCGTCGTTGCTTATCATAGATGGGGTGTGGCAACTACATAGTTATTTTCCTCTAATTTCTAGTATTAGAGCCTTCCTCAGCCTTTCCCTTGGGATATTTTCTTTAACCACACTCTTGTAGAGAAGTAAATAAATGTGCTTATTTATCTGCTAATTTATCTGTTATAAAATTGTTTGTCTAGATCACTTGGCCTTATTGGTTCAAGCTGATGCTCTAGGAGTTAGGTACCCTAGGGGTAATTAGTCTCTTTGTTCTCCTCTCTTTGTATATCCCCTCGTCAAAAAAAAAGAGCTAGTTCTAATTTCAATGTTATTTATATTATTTTTCCATCCAAGGTGACTATTTTTCTACAATTATAGAAATTTCAAAATGAATCATGTACCTTTTTCTAGTGTAAGACCCACCATTTCTTCCTTTAGTGGTACAAAAAATGACCTCTTAAAATTCCTTATTGAGTCTTTCATAATGCATGGTCCATGGATGAGAGTTTTCTACTTATTACAGTAGACAGATAAAAGAGAAAGGAGAAACAAATTCTGAGATAGAGAAAAGAGAAAGGCATTCTGAATAATATTTTGTGTCTTGATAAAATGAAAATAAAGAATTTAAATAAAACAAAGCTAACAAAATACCAACAGAATTAGTTAGAGAATATCTATAATAGATTACAGATTCTAATACTCCCCCTCAAGATGGAGAGTGAATGTCTTTAACTCCCATCTTGGAAAGGAATTCTCCAAGTAAAGTGGATGACAGAGGCTTTGTAAAGGCATCTACAACTTGAAGATTGGAGCTAATTGGCATGAGTCGAATTTTTCTAGCAAAGACTTGATCCCGAATGAAATGACAATCAATCTCAATATGCTTAGTACGCTTATGAAATGTAGGGTTACTGGCAATGTGAACAGCTACATGATTATCACAGAACAACAGAACTGGTTCACAGAGTTGATCCCTAAATCAGACATTAATTGAGACAGCCATGATAGTTCTATTGCAATAGAGGGCATTGCCCTCTATTCGGCCTCAACAGAAGACCTAGAGATAGTGGTTTGCTTCTTTGCTTTCCATGAAACTAACAAGTCGCCAATGAAAACACATGAGGCGTTACAAATTTCCTAGTATCCGGGCATGCTCCCCAGTCAGAATCTGAGAATGCCTGCAATTGAAGAGATGAATTAGAACTAAAAAATAAACCTTGTCCTGGCTTACCTTTTAAGTATCTAAGCAAGTGATGTACATCATCCAGATGAGAACTATGCAGATTTTGGCTAAGTTTCTGAACAACATAAGTGATATCAAGCCTAGATAAAGTTAAGTAAGTCTACCAATTAGTCTTCTATAAGTAGATTGATCAGTTATGACTTCACCACCATTTGCACTAAGTTGAAGTCTTGGATTCATAGGGGCAAGAGCAGACTTGCAAGCTAGGAAGCCTGTGTCTGCAAGAAGCTGCAGGGTGTAATGTCTTTGAGATAAGACAATTCCTTGATTGGCATGGGCAATCTCCAAACCTAGAAAGTACTTGAGTATTCCTAAGTCCCGAAGCTTAAACTGAGTGTGTAAGAACTCTTTAACAAAGTTAGTATCAGATAAAGATGGGCCAACAACAATAATATCATCAACATAAATTAAAACTGCAGTAAATGAAGGTCCAACACCTTTGGTAAATAAAGAGTAGTCATTTTTTGATTGAATGAAGCCATTACTAGCTAAAGTTTGAGAGAGTTTATTGTTCCACTGTCCAGAAGCCTGTTTAAGACCATAAAGTGTTTTGTGCAACTTACAAACCATTTTTGGAGTTATGGTAGTTGACTCCCCCTTAAGAGTATACCCAAGAGGAAGGTCCATATATACTTCCTCCACCAAATCACCATTCAAAAAGACATTATGAACATCAAGTTGATGCATTTGCCATTTTTTAGAAGCAGCAATAGCAATTAAGGTTTTAACAATAACCATTTTAGCTACAGGGGAAAAAGTGTCCTTAAAGTCAATACCTTCTTGTTGTGTATAACCTTTAGCCATAAGTCTTGCTTTATGTCTGTCCACAGTGCCATCATGATTAAATTTGTTTTTGTACAACCACCTACAACCAATTGAGTGAGCATTAAATGGAAGAGGAACAACTGACCATGTGTTGTTGCCTTCAAGAGCTTAAATTTCAGCTTGCATTGCATCACACCAATGAGGGTATTTGACTGCTTGATGGTAATATTGTGGCTCATAATGAGATGAGACATTAAGAATGAAATTTTTGTGACTAGAAGATAGTTTTTCATAACTGACAACAAAAGATAGCGGATAATTGGCAGATGTATATAAATTACGACCAGTCAACATATTACAATGATAATTTTGAAGATATGAAGGAGTTTTAGTATTTATAACCGATCTCCTAGCTGCAATGTATATAGGTTGAACAAGAGCAATGTTGCTTAAAGTAACATACTCAGTAATTTCCTACAAATCAATGTTACTTAGAAGAACAAGTTCAATATTAACCAGCAAATCAGTGTTATTTCTCACAGGAGTTTGATTAACAAACATGGTTATGTTCGTCAAGGAAAGGTTTTGGTAACACTAAATTTGGAAAATGATCAAATCTGTCATGCACATTATTCTTATTCTTAAAAGGGAAAATGGATTCATGAAAAATAGCATCTCAAGAATAAAAAATTTGACTAGTAATAATGTCAAGCAGTTTATATGCTTTTCTGCCAGGAGGACACCCCAAGAAAACACAAGCTTTGGCTCTTGGATCAAAGACTTTCATGAATGAGAAATCAAAAGATTGATTGTACAATAATTCAAAAGGAGACTTATTTGCTAAGAGAGGAGAAGTAGTCCTGTTGATAAGAAAAGTGGCAGTGGCAACACATTTTGTCCAATAATAGAGGAACACATGAGACTGAAAATATAGTGCCCTAGCAACATTTAATAGGTGCTGATGTTTCCTTTAAGCAACTAAATTCTGTTGAGGTTTCTCAACACATGAATATTGGTGAATGACCCCATTCTCCTAAAAAAAATTATTAAAGGCCAACTCTTTAGCATTGTTAGACCTGAACTGTTTAATTTTCTTGCCAAATTGAGTTTGAACCATGGTGAAAAAACGAGGAATAACATGTAAGACATCAGACTTACTTTTTAACAAATAAATCCAGGTAAACCTAGAGCAATCATCAACAATAGTGACAAAATATTTATGTCCACAATATGAAGGGGTATTGAATGGACCCCAAACGTCACAGTGTATTAAATCAAAGGTAGATTGAGAGAAATTATTATTAGAAATGAAAGGCAATTTTCTTTGTTTAGCTAAAGAACAAACAGAACATGTATACATATTATTCACATTTAAGTCACCAGAACAGAGTTTGTGTTTCATAGCTATAAGGCATTTATTTGAAGGGTGCCCTAATTTGCTATGCCAAATATCAATAGTAAAAGAATTCACAAAAGAATGATTGATAGATTGAACATGAGCAACAGCTTCCAGAACATATAGTCCATCCACAATATCACCCTTGCCAATCGTCTTCTTGTTCAGGGTTTCCTGAATTAAGAAATTAGTGTCAAAGAATTGAAAATTAACATGTATATTAGAAGTAACTACACTGATAGATAAAAGATTGAAATGAAATTGAGGTACATATCAAACATCTCTTAAAATCAATTGAGGATTTATCACAACATCACCAATATGAGAAATAGAAAAAAGCATTATTAGGTAAAATCATAGAGTGTCCATGTATCTTCTCAATGAGGTAAATAATTTTAAATGAATGCAAATATGTTTAGATGCCCTAGTATCTATTATCCAAGAATTAGGATTAGACAATATAGAGGAAATAGAGGCAGATAAGCAAATACCTATCATGTGATTGGTACCAGTAGGATTATTTGGCTCAGCAACAAAAACATTATTTGCCATATGATTCGAGAACATTGAAATAAGTTGGTTGCTTGCTCTCAAGTAAAATTATTCAAGAACGAAGAATTAGAGATAGTAGGTTCTTCAGATACTTGGTTGGTCATAAAAGGCCTAGGTCGAGGTTTAAAGCCAAAATGATAGTCGTGGAGTTTGAAGCACTTCTCTACCATGTGACCATAAAACTTGCAGTGCGTGCAATAAGGTCTATTTTGACGATTATCATTGAATGTGCCACGTGAACCAGACACTTGCTTGGCAGCAAATCACGGCAGTAGAAAGGTCAGACCTTGATCCAATGTCCCTTTGACTCTTTTCTTGATCAATCAAAGAGAATACTTGTGTGACCGGCAAAAGAGGAACAATTAGTAAAAGCTGACCACATACCTGAGAAAATGTTTCCTCAAGACCCATCAAGAAAGTCATGGAGTACTCAGCTTTGAAGTAGGCTTTCAGCTTGCTAACCCCTTCACACGTACACCCATTCAACGAGCAAGAAGGGCAGAAGTTTGCAAGTTCTTCCCACAAAGATTTGATTTTTGTATAGTAGACACAAACCAAATCATTATCTTGTTTCAGATTGACCAGATCCCTTTGAAGTTTGTAAACCCTAGGACCATTATGCTTTAGGAACCTTTTCTGTAGACCACTCCACATCTCAGCCTCAGAGTGATCATTGATGATGCTAGTTGCAATTTCCTTTGAGACAGAGTTTAAAATTCAAGAAATGACAAAGTTATTATAACGAACCCAAAAATTCAGTAGCTGAGGGTCATATCCTTCGAGCTTAGGCAAAGAACCATCAATGAACACAACTTTGTTCTTGCAAGAGAGTGCGATTAACATCGCACACAACCACGAGATGTAGTTTTCACCGATTAGTGTTTGAGTCACAAGAACAATGTTGGGGCCATCAGAATGATGTAGAAAGTAAGGATTGAGAGAACCATTACTTGAAGAACCTATATGGGTGTTATTGGCAAGAATAGCCATGAAGAATCAGAGGATGGAGCTCAGAAGAATTAAGGTTTCTCTTTTGATACCATATTACAGTAGAGAAAAGAGAAAGGAGAAAGAAATTCTAAGACAGAGAAAAGAGAAAGCAATTCTGAATAATACTCTGTGTCTTGATAAAATGAAAATAAAGAATTTAAATGAAACAAAGCTAACATAATACCAACAGAATTAGTTAGAGAATATCTATAACAAATTAGATATTCTAATACTACTCAAGGAGTTTTATGAAAACTTGTTTTTTAAAATAATATACCTTGAATTTCCATTTATTTATTTATATATATATAATGATTTAGTGAGTGGATTATTTTGTGTGGGAATAAGAAAGAATAAATATTAATCATAATCTTATCATGTGAGTTTTTAAAAGATATATTTATTAGAGGTTCATTTTTCAACTATTAGTAAAGAAGAGGACCAGACCAAGTGCGATGCGAGATTGGATCAAAAATAGGATGAGCTAGCCCTCCTTAAGACATATAGGTTTCAAAACCAGTTGGAGAGTAAGAAGAATAAATATTGATAAATCGTATCCCCACTAGACATGTCCTTGTAAGATTTTCAAGTATTCTTTAAAATTATTTATTTCTCAGTTAATAATGATTTTAAGTAATTGAAAGAGATTATAATAATATAATCTTTTGTCATTTTCTTTATTACATAGTATACTTTTATGGACAGATTAACATTAATAATACATTTTAAGTTTTTGTTTTTATAATATAACCTTTATGTTTAATAATATTTTTAATACATTAATTATTTCATTAATTGGGATTTCATAATAAAAAAAATTGTATTTTTTCAAACTTATGTTTCTACGATTTTTAGCGTAAGAAAACTTGTACAATTTCCTGGTAACCTGAGTATTTCTATGGATTTTGCAAATTTTTTATACTATCTTCTATAAATTTTGCTATAGTTTTTGCAAAATATGATTACTTCCTTAATTTCATTAAAAAATTCATAGATTTTTTTTTCATATTCTCATATCAAATTTATTTCTATAATTTTTTAATGTTTCTTGCATTTTTTTTTCAAAAAAATTATGATATATTTTCTATTTTATAGTTTATTAAAAACAAGATATAAAAATTGCAACAACAAAAAAATAAATGAGAAGTGCTATTCATAAAATAAAAAAGTATTTTAATATCATAAAAAAACAACTAATTAATAAAATACTTAATGTTTAAATAATATTATTAAATGTTAAATCATGCATACAAGATTATATTATTAAAGTCATTATATTTAATTTATATATTATAATTTTAATTATTTTGGCCTGTGCACAAAAGAGTTTAATTTTTCAAGCTCCATCACAAGTTGTGGCAATAACAAACTAACTTTTCCATGTAATATTTGTTATTATCTTCCGTGATGGTACGACTACATATTCTTAGGTCATTTTTTCAGTTTGATTTCTCTAGCCTCAAAGTAATTTGTGAGACCTTAAGTTGGATGCAGTGGAGCATGTTTGGTCTATATAGAGTTGAGGACGAAGTCGATGGTGTCCATAAAGTTAATTTCTCACTACCGTTGGAGCTAATTATTGACATGAAATTAACAAATGATCTAATTAATGAGTTGCTTGTCTTCATAAGACTTGAAATTATTACGCTCTTGTGACTATTTTAATCATTGGTGTAGTTCATTGGGCTAATTATTAAGTTGTGTTTTGCTAATTAATCTTGATGATAGTTTTATGCATGACTTCATTATTGCTTTGTCTTTGGTTAGCAAATAGATTTTAAAGTTAATTAAATTTTTTGTCCTATAACCTTTTTAATTCCAATTTTTAGTCCATTGTTAATAAATTTTTGTTCTCCGTTAAATTTTTCATTGTCAATTTTAGTGCCTCAATAAAATTTGTCAATTTTTAGTCTTATTTTATTTGATAAAAATAAATGAAGGACTAAAATAAGTAAACTTTTTTTAGGAACAAAATGTTCACCAAAAATGAATATTTTAATTTTTTATTCATTAACTGAAGACAAAGCTAAAGTACTACCAAGACTATAGACATGCAAAGTCATCACAAGTTACTAAAGAAATATATGGCAAATGAGATTAACACCTTACAGTAATCACACCAAATGTACTCTTGGAACTGTTATTATATATACATATAGTTACTTGTTGTTCTGAAAAGTTAGTTAACCACAATTAATTACATTAATTTTAATTAAAAATTATTGTTTTCAACTTATTTTTAATGGAAATTTGATATCAAGAATAAAAAAAATCATTAAAATTAATACCTCAATGAAGAATTAAAAATAATGACACATAAAATTAGTTAAAATCTAAGAAAAATATATTTTTTTATCTTTTATATATATATATATATATATATATATATGTGAGTGTACTAATATATTCTCACCTCTTTTTAGTTAAAATATATTAACAACCTACGCTAAAAAATGTAGGACAAAAATATTCAACCCCTCTTTTGTTTTAATTAATTCCTTTTATATTTTAAAGATACCATATAGTCTCTTAAATATTTATTCTAAAATATAGAAAACCATTTTCTCTTTCGCAGGCTGACCTCTTCAACTCATTCCTCTATGATGACAATCTATTACACCATCATTTTCATGACAACCATGAACCTCCATGAACCAAGACCCCATTCACCTGCAACAAGACATAAGGCATAATACCCTCACTACTACAGTATTACCTTTCAAGGTCGGTTATTTGGGCCAAACAAAGTTGGTTTTGGAACCGACCTTGTCTCCAACGTCGTAAAATAGACCACCAAACAATGTCGGTTTTTATAAGAACCGACTTCGAAATAAAAAAATATATATCATATTTTTTTGAAAAAATCATTAGGTTGGTTTCTTAAATAACCGACTTAGAATGCTTCAATTCAAAGTTAGTTCTTTTAGAAAACCGACTTTGATGTTCCCAATTTTTTTTAAAGGTCATTTTATTTTTCGAATTTCCCATTAATTAACAAAATAGTGAAAATAGGCAACAATTTAAATGGACCCAAGATCGACTGCAATTTAAATTGACAGCAATTTAAATAGGTAACAATTAACACCTACTCAAGTAGCTAGGTTTAAAAAAATAGGAAAAAAATTAATCAATTAAATAGATGAAAATCAAGTATTAATCATAAGGCTCTTCGGTGTAGTTCCTGAAAATCAAGTATAAACCCATGATTATCAGTGTGCAGTGAATACCACTTTCATTTCTTTTAAGTTTTAACACAATACTAGCTATTACTATAACACAATACATTTGAGACCATAGAGATGGCATAAGCTCCAAGTGAATGACTCCCCAGTTTAGCGGCAATTTGGAATGTATCCAATAGTTCTTTAACATCAGCATGAACCTAAAAACAACAAATCAAGATACCAATTAGAAATAGCCAGGAACATTTAATAGAAAAAGAATTAAGCGACTACAACTTTTAATTGTTAGTTACTTTAGATAAATAAGACTATAAAAAGTATAGTTAAGTTTGATCTGGCTAACAATTGGTGTTTGTGTTTGACAATGAAGCATGATGCAATAAATTTATATAGCATTTTCCACCACCACACTTTCTTAGATAATTCTAATAAAACCCCTGCTAGGTCCCTATATGAAAAGGGATTTAATAAATCATAAATATAAATAAAGAAAAGGCAATAGTCAAAGAACAATGATTTTCAAAATGATTCCTAGTCTTTCCTTGAAAAGGTCTGGATATTTGTACACACCACCACCTGTGGCCTTCTCACCAGAATAAATGAAACAACAAAGAAGCATCACTTAAACCTAGAGCAACAAGGGCATACTATGAAACACTACATTACATAGGAACGTACATTATGGCCAGGGCATGGCAGAGATAGATCAAATAAAATATAATAAAGCAAAACCACTTGCCATGTACTAATACAATAGTGTCAGTAAATTGAAGCTACACTGTAACACCCAATCATACTCATTCTCTGTTTCTATATACTTTTTTCTCCTCTAGTTCAAGACCTTCTACAAATGAACACTTTTGGTGTTCTTGGTTCTTGCCTCCAGACACATGGCTCCTCCACCAAGCACCTTGTGCACTAACTAGTCACTATCTTGCCATGAAGCAGGTACACCAATTAGTTTTGACTTCCCAGTTAAAAAATTAACAATTACAGCAATCGGGCCTCTTTTATCATTAAAAAGTAATTAGGTATAGTTATAGTTATGTAAATACCCAAATCATGAGCACCCTTAATATTCAATAAGTGTCTAATAAATTAGGATTATGATGACAAACAAAAAGAAATATTTAAAGAAAGTTTTAACACGTGACAATAAAAGCAAAGCAAATAAATAAGATCCAAACCGGAAACAATTGTCTCAACCAATTTCTTAAAGAAGGTATAGACAATTTCTTAACACTGCTTGCAAACCCATGGTAATGTTTAGTTTTCTTAAATATTTTTCACAGTTAACTATCAGTTTCAAAGCATCATCCCACTCGCCTATACCACCACCACCAACAGATTCAATTAAACTAAACATATCCCAAGTGTCCTTACTTATTATAAGTCTTGAATTCAATTCATATTTTGCTTCGATCACTCTACTTTATACATTTGTATAACCTTTAGTCATGTTTGAACCAAGGGACATGTGGACCAAGCGGAAGGAAAAGGGTGATGTATTCCGAGGCTTCAGTTTCCATGCTTGTTGAATGCTTCAGTGCTTGAAAGAACAAAAAAGGATAAGTGTCTACTCTTGTACTTGTTACTTTGTGATCGACTTTTCTACCTAGGAGCTGATGTAAATAATAAACTATATATGTGTGTGTGTGTATTGCTGATCAAATAGGCAGAAAAAGGCACCAAACCAGGTTAAGTCACCTCTTTAAAACATTCCACCCTCAAGTAATGAGTGCCACATTCACGATAAATGAATCAGAACAGAAGGACACAGCAGCAGTAGCGGCCTCCTGATTCCTGAGATGCGAAGCAAAGCATATTAGAATATAACCAAAAGAGAAGAGAAGATAAGAAAAGAAAGCTACCTTGTTGGAAATGAAGGAACGAGAACACAAAGTAGCTTCTAGGCCTCTGCAGTAGGATTAAAAAGGAGAAGCATAAAGAGGATTATGGTGACTGCTGGTAGTAGAAGATTTTTTTTAATTTTTACATTAATATAGAAACTATAAACTCTTGTAACAATGGGGTGTGTGAAAAAAATCTTGGTTTTAATTAGAAGTCAACAAGTTTCTTGAGTTATGGTGGCTGACTAAAACTTAAATGCAATGTATGATATGGAGTGCCAGTAATATTAAAGTTGAATGGTGAAGAGGGGTGCAAAATGCATGCAGGATCTAATCTAATCAACAATGAAAGGAAAACAAAGCAAAGAAAGAGAGAAGGCATGAGGCTGTGAGATGAATATGATGACTAATTAATGGCACTGACCTGATAGAGTTTCCATCAGCTTGAAAAGCATCAGGCTTCGAACCCAACTTCATAAACTTCATTGCTATTTTTGCTCTCTTTCAAAGCAAAACCAAACCAAATGTGTTTGAGACAAACACAGTGCACAAATGGACTTTAAAAAAAATTGAATCTCAAGTCAAGTTGGCATGGCAGGAAATAAGGTAAAAAAAATAAAGAGAAAAGAGAGGTAGACAGGGTGGCAACTGGCTCATCATCAGGTGTGGTTGGCATTGCAGGAAATAATAATACCATTTTCCTTCATATGGTTTTAATATGGTTTGTATATCAGTACCTGATTTGGCCACATGCAGAGAGGCATGTGAGAACCAGCTGCTTGTTGATTTAAAAAGGGAGTTGGAGCATACCCATGATTGTTATATGCCTATATAAAAGAGATATGCAGAGTCAACTTTTTTTATGAATGAGAAACACGAGTATGCATGATCAAGATACCAACACAAATTGGATCAAAGTTCAAACCAGAATATGTTTTTCACCTGCATAGGAGTCTAAAGTGATGGCAAAGGTCTCTTGAGAAAATCCTTCTAGAAACAAAAAAGAATCAAAATAAACTAGAATATTAGCTATAAGCAGATTGTAGAAAAAGAAAATTGGTTAAGATGGCTATAGCATGATTACTTATGGTGAATAGCAACATTATATGCAAAGGCACAGTTATCTGAGTGATATGAATAGTATAAAAAAACTCAAAACTCTGGAGCCACTGTCTCACCCATGAAAATTCAAGATCCACTAACACACTATACTATGGCTTCCTTTTATTCTTTCCTTTATAAAAACGAGCTGACAAACTTACAATTTAAATGTTCACATTTCAAAAGTAATTGCAAACAAACTAATCAATTCATACCTGATTCAAGGAATTCTTAGGAGTTTCATACTCGACAGCTAGAAAAACAAAAACCTGTAACCATACAAAATGACACAAAACTAAGTCCCAAGACAACACTGAAATTTCTAGCTTCCAAACAGTTTAGAATAATTGACTAGAAATAAGGAGCTCATGGGTACGCTATATTAAGCAGCCCCAACATCTCCATAGTAATAAAAATATATATTTCATGAAATGAAAAAAGATATAACAATAGGTAAGGAAATTTAAACATTAAGGAACTGAAAAGACTACAAAATAAATACAATTGGAAATTTCCATATAAAATTAAGAACTAACTCAATGTCATTTTCCCTCAGCATATATGTTATCCAACAAGTAAATTAAACCGCCCTTGTTGATATATGCCACTATTCCAATCCCAAGTTCTCTGCAAGTACAAAATGTTTCTTAGTTAAACATTAGATTCAGAAATTTTGTAGATAATATAAGTTAAAAGCATAATAAGTTAAAAGCATAACATGAAATATTTTTTTAAATTATGATTTCTTATTTTCATTTTGAAAAATTAGAATCTAATTTATATTAAATTCGAATTATGTAAAAAAGAGTCAGTTTTCATTAAAAAAAAATAGAATTCCGTTCATATAAGTTAGTATAAAATATTTATACTATATAATTCACCTTATGGCCACATTACATTAATTAATTAAATGAGGTGGTAACATACACGTATAAGAAAAATTTATATGATTGAGAATCCATATAATTTTTTTTAATAAAGTAACAAAACTAATTATGTATTATTCAACTTTAGTCTTTAGCATTATGGAAAGTGGAAACAACAGAAAAAGTAGTAGTATTTTAACTCAAAGACAACAAATCATGAGAATCATACAATTTAATCTATAATTTTTTTAAAAAAAATGTTTTTAGTTCCTCCTAAGATTCAACAAAAAATATAAACATATATATATATATATATATATATATATATATATCCTTCTGAAATTGTAGTACTAATTAAATTGATAAAAGCGAAAATAAACAACTTATTAACAAGTTGCACCCCACAAGCAAAGTAGAAAGGAACGAACCTTTGCCGGTATCTTCTGAGATGCTAGCCATTAGAAGCCCCCGTTAATATTGATACCAACACCAGTGCCCTATGAAAACAAATACACAAGAAATAAACTTAATATCTCTCATGAATAAAAAATAAGTTGTGCAGTATTTGGCCTCCTTTTTTTCTATCTTATTGTGATTTGTGAACTAATAAATGTGAAAAATAACAGGGGAGTTTTAATTTCAAATGGGCTTTTAAGTTAAAATAGTCAATTAAATATTTTTATTTTTTTTCTTAAAATTTCTTACTGTACAATAACTTGTAGTATTTACTAAAAATATCTTAATTTAGACTTTAATTTTAAAGTAAAATCTGAATAGCATAAGGGTGCAGGGTGCAGGTAACCAAGTTGGACAGAAATTAAAAAATAAATAAAACCAACCTCATGCAGCTGCCATTGAAAAAATAGGTTGCATTCCTCAAAAACATCCTCAAGATTCATGCCAACTTTCTTATTGTTTCCCTGTTCTTGAATTTCCCTGTGATTTGACTCTAGAAGTACCTCTAACAAGTTATTTTTAGTGACTTCACCCGCCTTTAGCACTTTCTCTCTCAAGATTCATGACAACATTCAATGAATTATGGTAACAAATTCAGTGGTGTAATGAAGAAATAGCAAGGTGTTAACATTCAATGAAGAAATAGCACCTGCAATCCCTTGTTCAAGGTCACTTTGAACCTGTTATGAAAAATGAGGTAGAAGTCAATGGTTCAAATTCTCTAAATACAAGATTCATGAAATCTCAAGATCTCAATTAAGATAAAGTTTATTATCCTCATTTGATACAAATTACACCAGGGAAGGTGGGCTGGTCCTTGGTTTCCATACTTATTATTACCATAAATTTTATCTAACAAGTTTAGGGAATGCTTCCATAATACTTGTTTTATCATTGAGTTTACAAATTATTGAAAAGATGAAACAAAATGAAAAAAGAAAAAAGAATCAAGTAAACTAAGGAGGGGCTCTAGTACAAAGCTTTGGAAATAACTCATAACCATAAGTATGCTCTGGAAACTGGAATAATAAATGACTGATCGCCACATACATAAAGATTTTTTGGGACACCACTAAAGTTCTCTACTTCAAAAAACATGAATTATAAATATTCAATGAAAGCTCTGTCCTGTTGAATAGCCTACCTCAATAAATTGAGTACAGTAACAAGGAAGGCTTCGTTTAAACCACAAAAGAGAGATAACATCACCAACACCATAACCTTTTTCAATAACAGATTCAAACTTCCTCATAAATATTTTTTGTTTTCCTCTGTTCACAGGTTTATACTTTGTTTATTTGTTTAAAGTCAATGTCTACAAAAGAAAATTGTGCAGCACAAATTCATGATTATTTGTAAAGTGAATCAAAGATTCTGGAAAAATGATCTAAAAACTTAAATATAGCCATCAAGTTAAAACCAATATTCTAGTCTTGGCTTTTTTTCTATCAATTGAATATTCAAGACTTTTGTCCTCAATCCCGCATCTACCACATACAATCCTAAACATCACCATATTATTTAATCCAAATATTTGGTTTCATTGGAAAAGTAACCCAGTATTATCTTTTTGTTTGTACACCACAAAACTGCAGTTGTTAGCTTAAATTATACACTTTAACAAGTTTTTTTTATTAATTCTGAACGAAATAAGGAGTTTGGAGAAGACAAGATATTCGGAAAATTTTGGATGAAAATGTTAACATTTATGTGAGATTGAAAAGGAGAGAAAAAAATTTCTGAGTGGGAGAAAATATTCACCGTTTGCAAGAAGCAAGAGAGGAGAGAGAATGATGGCAAAAGAGAGAAATCATTTTTTAAATGTTAATTAAGTGTTAATTTACTAGAATATCCTTGCAATTAATTAACTAGAACAAAGAAAACAATTGAATTTTTTGTCCTTGCTTTTTCTGTAGGTTCCTAACATACTCCAACTAAAAAAGATGTGAGAATATGTTAACAATCCTTATAGGATAATGAGAATGATTAATCTCAATTGTTAAATTAAAATAAAATGTCAAGATTAAAATTTTAAATTTAATTTTTATTTAACAGTAAAATCGCTAAAGATTTATCAACATGAAATCAAATATCTTAAAGATTTAACTTATGTCTTTTATTGAAAAATAATTTATGTCAAGATTGTTACCCCAACAATCACCATCGTTGTCACCATCAACATAACCTTTGATATCACCGATAGTGACGACGACAGTGATAGAGATCATGTTGGTGGCGATAATGGTGGTCATGATGACAATCACAATGATAGTAGTAGAAGTAACGATAACAATAGTCATAGTGGTGATGACGGGTGGAGGTTGACTGTGGTTGCAATGACGACCATGGAAATTGTGGCAGAAACGATCACGAAAGTGGTGGTGGTCATGGTGTGGTAATATGTTTGAGATATTTTAGGATAACAAATTAAATTTTTAAGATATTTAATTTCTTGTTTAGTAAATCTTGTAGAAATTTATAGTTAAATAAAACTTTAATTTATATTTAAAATATTTTAAATTTGATCTTTCATTTTAATCTAATGGTTGAAGTTAATCATTCTCATTATCACATAAAATACATTATATATATATATATATATATATATTGTGCGAAGCGGAAGCATTGTTGTTATATGTGTATACACATAGTTACATGTTAATGAAAATGACATTTTTACTTCATTTTTATAATTCAAAGTTGGATGAACAAAAGAGAGAAAAAGAAACAAAACACATTATTCAGGTATATATATGTGGAAGATATGTGATGTGAACTATTTTAGGAAAAGAGCATGCCAAATAAAAACATAAGGGTCTACAAAAATGTAGGAGTATATTTGTGAAAATATGTATTGTTGTAGACTATGAATTTTCGTTTGTTTGGTATATAGGATCTTATATAATTATCTGTTTTAGAAAAGGATAAGGATCATCTCTTGAGGGAAACACTTGTTCAAGGCACTCAATCTCCGCCGTTACCTATATAGTTTAAATCTAATCTACGGTGTAAATCAAAACACTTAGAAACTCACCGTTTCACTAATCCATATCTCATGCCAAGACTTAATTATTACTTGGAACAAAGTTAAAAACCATAATTGTTTGTATTTGACAACTCTATTGCAGTTTTGAATTTTAGTTGTCATAAGAGAAAATTTGGATAAAGGACTATCCTGTACAAATATCCACTCTGGTTGATGTAAATTTACAAGTTATGCCTTATGTTATTGAATAAAATCCACTTTTCCAAATTAAAGAAAAAATTAAACTAAGAACACTCTTAAAAAATGGCTCAACTTGAGAATTAGTTCATGCTCACATACTAAACTCATTGGCATTTTTCTTTCCAAATCATATAAAAAACAAAAACAATACAATGTCTATAACAATGAACAACACAATTCAGTTTTTTTTTATTAACTCAGAAACTTGAATTGAGCATAAATGGTACTAAAAATAAGATGAAGCATTGACCACAAGATCTTCAGTCTATTAAAGATACAATCAACAAATAATACTCCTAATCTTTTCCCAGTCTCATTACATTGATTTGATATATCTCCTATCCTAAAACAAGTACTCAAAATAATCCGCACCGCCACAATGATGCTGGAATCCGCACAAACGCTGTCAAGTTCCTTTCTTTTCTTCCCTTTATGTTCGCTCCTCATGGTCTCTGTTTGCCTCCATAATCGTTGTCTCCTCTTGGATTTTTGGTCCTAAATATTTGGTGTAGATTTCTAATGCACACCAATATATATATATATATATATATATATATATATATATATATAAGAAGAATAAATGTTAATTATATGCTTGTCACTAATGATCTAAGATTAAAACATACAAGTCACATGAATTTTTAAGAAATCACATTATTTCTCTTCTTACCCTCATCTAGTTCCCTTGGGAAATTAGGAATAGGAGAAAAATGTTATTCATTTCACCAAGTCATTTGGTTTCATTGCATGCCACATTTACCTGGAACACTTGTTCAAATAGGTTAGCCTCTCATCGCTCTTCCATAAACACTTTTTGTTGGTGGAACTTACCCCCACATTTGTTACAAATCTTCTTGGGCAAGACAGCAGGCTTTACCTTACTATAGGTTTAAATAGTTCTTCTTAATTTCCCCAAGGGATTTTAACTCTATGTCCCCCCTTGTTTTGTGTATGCTTTTCTTCTTGATCGTTTTAACGAATTCGGGTTGTGCAAGGTACTTGTCGTTATTGTGGTGACAACATAGTTGGGATGGCAACAACCATTTAGTCCTTGTGCTTGCTTTCTTTGCATAACAACATAAAAATAGTCTTCTCACTATATATGTCTCTATAAGATTTTCAAGTATTCTTTAAAATTATTTATTTGTCAATTATTAATTATTTAAGTAATTGAAAGAGCTTATAAGAATATAATCTTTTATCATTCTTTATTGTTATTTTTATGGACATCTTAACGTTATTATTACATTTTAACTGTTTTTTGTTTTTATAATGTCAACCTTTATTATTAATAATATTCTTTATACATTAATTATTTCATTAATTAGTATTTCATAATAAAAAAAATTGTTTTGCTTTTTTCAAACTTATTTTTCTTATGATTTTTAGTGTACTAAAACTTGTATAATCTTATGTCTTTGATTTCTATAGATAAAAAAAACAAAAAAAAAAAACTTTGTACAATCTTGAACCTAGGTTTATGAATTTTGCAATTTTTTTCTACAATCTTCTGGAATTTGATATGATTACTTAATTTCATTAAAAAGATTCATAGAAAATGAAGAGATTTTTTTCATATTCTCATATAAGTGATATTTTGTATAATTTTTTTTTATGTTTCTTTGATTTCTTGTTCTTCTCATTGATGATAAGCTGACCCCTTCTATATGAATATTAAAATTTTAAACTTGTATCCATCTAAAATCTACAAATTAGATAAAAAGTAATTAGATAACTAACTCTTCAATACTTAACAAGATTATATAATGTGGTCATGGTGAGATATAAAAATATTTAAATCTTGTAAATAACTTAATATCTAATGAAGTTAAATTGTATTCAAATAGTTTCTGCTTAAAGATATTAACAAGTTACAAACAAGGGGAAAAAATCACAAATAATTAAATAAAAACATATCATTAGGAACCTTGAAAGAAATTGCAGCAAATTACTTTGCAAATTAAATTTTACATATTTTAAAGAATAATGTCCTTGCTTGATGGGTGGGTAAGCTTGGGATGCTTAATATTGAGGTCTATATAATGGGTTAGATTTTCATCCCAGCCAAACTTAAGTCACAACTCTTTTCTCTAAGGTCTTACTAGAATAGTCTTTTAGGAAGTTTTAAAGATCATAGAAGGTGAAATGCATTAATTAAAAACTAAAATTTGTCTCATTAGTTTAAAAAACGTTAGAGATAATTTAACTTTTTATCTATCTTCTCTAATTGCATTTGAAGAGTCTAAGTGCTAATCAAATTTGACATTGGGATATGCTTATCCAAATATGTGGACTGACACGGTTAAACATGTGAATTTGTGAATATCTAAGTCTCTTATTTTAAAAATTGTATAATTATATTAAATTTCTAATGTCGTATATAACCAACTTTATTCATTCGTGGTCACATACTATCCATTGAATTTCTAATGTCGAAATTCATTTAAATTGTTATGTTAATATTGTGATTTTTAATTTAGGTTTTTATTGTTAATTTATTATGTTTAAAATATTAATAAATTTTAACTTAAAAAATGAAGTCATTTTTTCTTCTAATTTATACATTTTTATTTTTTAAAAATATTTTATATAAAAAAATATATTTTTCAAATAACTATTTAAACCCATTGACCGATTAATTTAGCTGGCTCGATATAAAACTTAAAAATATCCATTTATTTTACTAACCGAACTTATTCAATTCATCTATAATGCGATCCGTATATCTCTATTCAACGTTAGTCAGGAATTTAAACCAATCAAATCATGAATCACTATGTATATATTGAATCAGTATTATTGATGAGATTTTGGCTCATTTAAGAATTCAATGAACCTTACCTATACATATTTACATAGTTATCATTAGTCTATAATCTATATTTACAAACATGATGGGAACAAAAATATTCCAATTAGTTTGCACAATAATCCTGAAGAACATTAAGTTGGCTTTTTACGTCGTGCTACCTAACATCACTCCCTTGAACCTTACAAGTAAATTCTGATTAGCGACAAACATTTAAAAAAAAAAAAAAAACTAAATGTAACCTTGGTAGTAAGATAAAATAATAAGAATAAGAACTACTCAAACAAGGAACAATGCTGAATGGTTGAATGCTATAAAGCCAATTAAGAACACTTAGTTGATAGTTGTCTTGAATTCAGAAATTTAATCAAAATGACTCAGGTGCATGTGTAACTAAAACTCAGGCCAAAGATCAATCTTTAATTGATTTGAGTCCACCCGTCTTGAACCTTTCGCAGTTAAACTTATATCAGTTCAGTTACATACTTGCAATATATAAACTCTTTAATGTAGATTAAGCAAATTAATCAGGAATAAATTAACCAAGAAAAAAAAATGGGATAATTCATGAAAAGCGTCGTGCTAATAACGTGAAGGTCATAGGTTCGAAACCTGCATGGGCCAAATTATAGGTTCAACTCTGCCTATGTGTGTTTACATTCATGCATACCTTTCATAGCGATGCGTTACATCTGGCCCCGAGTTCAACGAAAAATAGGCTAGGGTCCTTCTCACAAGGCAAGGCGCTACATCATTCCTGTGATGTAGTGATAAGTGAACTAGGGTTCATGCCGAAAGGCAAGGCGCCAGCTCTTCACTCGGATTTGGTGACAAATAGGAAAATGGTCTCAACACGCAGATGGACGAGCATGGCAGGCAAACACCACCCAAGGATTAAGGGTGAAATTGGGAAGCTGGAACATAGGAACATTAACAGGTAAACTGAGGGAGTTAGCAGATGTTTTTGCCAGAAGGAAAATGAATATTGTTTGCTTGCAAGAAACTAAGTGGATGGGAGAAAAGACCAAGGAAGTGGAGGGCACCGGTTTCAAGTTGTGATATACAGGTACATCCAAGAGTCAAAGTGGGTTGAAATGATGATCGATAAAAGTTTTAGAGATAAAGTCGTGGACGTCAAAAGAAAAGACGATAGAATTATGATAATTATGCTTATATTAGGGGATCTAATTTTAAATATTCTTAGTGTGTATGCACCACAAGTTGGACTACAATCAAATTAAAAGAACCAATTTTGGGAAGACTTGGAGGAGGTTTTGAGAGTGATATCCTGAGAAGAGAAGATTTTCCTAGGAGGAGATCTAAATGGTCATGTTAGTAAAAATAGTGGAGGTTTTGGCTATGGGACGAGAAATGAGACTGGAGAAGATGTCTTGAATGTTGCACTAGCTTATGATTTGATGCTAGCAAACACATTTTTTTTTTAAAAAGGGAGTCTCATATTATCACTTATCATAGTGGCAAAAATTGTAGTCAACTTGATTTCTTCATGGTTAGAAGAGAAGATAGAAATTCTTGTATTGACCGCAAGGTCTACCTTGGAGAATGTGTGGTGACACAACATAAGTTGATAGTTTTAAAAGTTCAGTTCAACAAAGTTCTTAATTTGAAGAAGAAAGATCAAAATCCAAAGATAAGATGGTGGAAGCTAGAGGAGTAAAAACAAATAGAGTTTAAGGAAAACATGTTGCGTGAATGATCGTGCGAGATTATTGGAGAAACTAATTAAATATGGAATAAGATGAATGTGTGTGTCCAAAATGTGGGAAGAATGGTACTGGGTGAAAGCAAAGGAAACAAAATTCTTACAAAGGAAACATGGTGGTGGAATGGAGAGGTGCAGGAGGCTATTAAATAGAAGAAGGAATGCTTTAAATCTTTGCATAAATGTCTCATGATGAAAATTTGCAGAAGTTTAGAGAAGCGGGAAAAAATGCAAAAAAAAGCAGTGTGATAAGCTAGAAGCAAGGTTTTTGACGATTTGTATAAAAATCTTGGGAGCAAGGATGGTGAAAAAGGTATTTATAACCTTGCTAAAATGAGGGATAAGAAGAGTAAAAACCTCACCCAAGTTAGATGTATCAAGGATGAAAATAAAAAACTTTTGGTAAGAGATAAAGATGTAAGTGAAAGATGGATGAACTACTTTAACAAACTTTTTAATGAGAATGGCGATAAAAGTGAGGTGGATTTGGAGGACATTCCTAATTATCTAAATAGAAGATTTGTGCGTAGAATTAAGACACATGAGATTAAGGAGGCTTTAAAGAGGATGAAGAATAATAAAGCTTTAGGACCAGATGATGTCCCTATTGAAGTGTGGAGAGGCTTGGGAGATGTGGCAATAAAATAGTTGACCAATCTTTTTAATAAGATTTTTCAAACAAATAAGATGTCTGATGCTTTGAGGAAAAATATGTTTGTGCCTATTTATAAAAACAAGGGAGATATGCATAATTGTTCTAACTATAGAGGCATCAAACTCATGAGTCATACTATGAAGTTGTGGGAGAGAGTTATTGAACATCACCTAAGGAGGGAGACCAATGTTTCCGTAAATTAATTTGGATTTATGCCAGGAAGATGTACCATGAAAGCTATTTTCTTGATGCGACAATTAATGGAAAGCTATAGGGAAAAGAATAAAGACTTACATATGGTGTTCATAGATCTTGAGAAAGCATATGATAGGGTACCAAGAGAAGTCTTATGATGGACTCTTGAGAAGAAAAATGTAGCATTAAAGTTTGTTAATGCAATTAAGGATATGTATGATGGGGTTACCACATGTGTGAAAGATTGTAATGGAACATCAAGGTATTTTCCTATCACGATAGGTGTTCATCAAGGTTCGGCTCTTAGTCTGTATTTATTTGCCTTAGTGATGAATGAACTAAGAAAAGATATTCAAGAGGAAGTGTCGTGGTGTATGCCTTTTGCAAATGATATCGTGCTTATTGATAAGACCAAAGATGCTGTTAATAGAAATTTGGAATTGTGAAGAAATACTTTGGAGTCAAAAGGATTCACGATAAGTAAGAGCAAGACGGAGTATATGAAGTGTGAGTTTTCACGACTAAGAGATAATGATCAAGACACAATGCATCTACTTGGTCAAGAGGTACCCAAGAAAGATGTTTTTAGATACTTGAGATCAATTTTGCAAAAAAGTGATGAGATTGATGAGGATATAAATCATAGAATTAAAGTAAAGTGGATGAAATGACAGAGTGTATCGAGGTTTTTGTGACTGCAAAATTCCCCTTAGGTTAAAAGAAAAATTCTATAGAACACCTGTAAGACCGATAATGTTATATGAAACATAATGTTGGTCAGCACATAGACAACAAGAGCATAAAATAAGGATAGCAGAATGAGAATGTTAAGGTGGATGTATGGTTATTTGAAAATGAATAAGATAAGAAATGAGAATATTCGAAGAAATGTATCGATGGTACCAGTATGTAAAAAGATGAGGGAACGAAGATTGAGGTGATTTGAACACGTTATGAGATGACTATTGGATGTTTCCGTAAGAACAAGAGTTTGTTACCAAGAATTCGACACAGAAGTAGAGGTCGACCAAAACTTACCTTGAAAAAGGTAGTTAAATAAGACTTAATGAAGTGAGATATAGATTGACAGACGGTATGTCTTAGGACGAAGTGGAAAAAAATTATAAGTTTAATGGAGAATTAAACCCATTAATAATTCTATGTTCTAATTGTTTCCCTTATTTTAGTTCTTTTTCTCTTTATTTTTTCCCTCTTCTTTTTACCTCTCTTTTATTTTAACTTATTATTCCTCTTTTTTATCTTATTTCTATTTTTTTTTCCCCTCTCCCTTTATCTTTCTTCTTTTTTTCTATCTATTATTGGATTCATCTATCACCGACCCCATTTAACTTGGATTAAAAATGTTGTTGATGTTTAATTCATGAAAAGCATGAAGCAGTAAACAGTTAGTTCGATAACCATCCATTTTCTATAACCAAATTACAACTTGGAACCCAACTATATACAACTGTCAATGTGCTTCTCTTTAAACTAGGGAATAAATATCGGTGTTGGTTAGCATACAGAAACAGAAAGTCGTCTGTTGCATATCAAGATCACTTCCTTTTAGCATCTATGAACATGGCTCGAGTCCAGTGCTCAACATCCTCAGTTTGCGATGGTGGGGGAGGCAATGTGGGATGCTCAACGATATCCCATCCTTCAATTAGGCACTCATTTCTGCCATCAGATAAATCAGTGGCATAAAGAAAACTAGCAGTAGAACTTGGCAGATAATTTTCAATTCTCTGCAAAGGAAAAGTATAAAATCCATTAGTGCTGAACAAATATGTTAACTACATCCAATGGACAATGATAATAAAAATAAAAATATGCATTATTGAACAATGATAAGTTATTCTGCCCAGGTACATAGATCATCAATATTCCAGTAATAAAGTAGGTATTAGTTGTAAGTAATAATTTTGCTTACAACAGCCCTATCCAAGGAAAACTGATACATACAGTCCTACTCCACACAAAACAAAGGCATACGGTTCAGAGTTAGGAAGTTAATAGGTATTGATTAATTAGTTAGGGGGTGAGTTAGGTAAATAAATAGAGGAATTTAGGGGAAGGGATTCATTCAGTCTAGTATATCATTAGAGAATTGTTTTGCTTTTTATGAAGGGGAAATCCTTGGAGGATATATATCTCTCCTATTTTCTGTTCTTTCCATTCAATTTGATAAATTTTTCTTTTCTTTCCTATTTCTCCTAACACGTATGCATACATTATTAGAGAATTTCCAAATCAGCACTCCTCCACAAGGATGGCTTGGAAAGGGAAAAAACTAGTACGCTTGCAAAGATTAAAACATAATGGTGGTTGAAAATAACAGACAAATATTAACCTAATGTAGCTAATGTAAGTCCAGGGAGAGAGCAAACTACAGCCTGCTTCATTCTTCTTTACATCAGCATTTTAATTTTAAAACAACATAAAAAATAGTGTAACTGGAAAATAAAAGTGCAGGTCTCTAAAAGGGCCTTTAAAGTTAACTTAGAACAAACTTGAATTCACTATTTAGTGAATATTGAAGGATTATGGTTATGAATAAAAAAAATAGAAGAATAGAATTTCAATCTGAATGTTTTATACTCTTTTTCAAGTAATTCCAAGAAATCCCCAACATATTGGAAAGGATGAATCAAAGATGCTAAAGCATAAAAAGATCAATCAACACTGCCAGCATTTTCTTCCAAATTAGAAGTGATGAGAGAACCTTTACCGTTGTGGGCACAGAATGCGCACTTTCCAGCAAAGTAGTTGATGAAATAGCAGAATTCATATTCCAAACAGACTTGTTCAATTGTTGAACTTGCTTGCATGTCCTGAATCAAAGGAAAAAGGAGAGAGAATTCAGGTACAATGCTGTCTTCATTCTATACAAGTGGATGTCACAGCGAACTTTGAGTGAAAATTATAATGCTACTGCAAACAGAAACCATTTAACTCAAAAGTAAGAAGCCTTAAAAAAAAAATTAAAGTATCCAGGAGCTCTGACACATGCTCCCATACACAATAGTAGTTCCACAGAAGTTTCAAAAGAGATGAGTTACATGGTTCACAGCCAGTTTCAATAGCCAAAGAAGCTAAATGCATAAGGGTTACGAGAAACAAATTAGATACCAACTACCAAGTATATTTAAAACAAAATTTAACTAACCAACGGCATGTCTTGAAACAAAAGATAAAACTGTCTTTCAAACTGGGGTGCAGAACTGCAATTAAACAACTACATATATTTTTATAGAATATGGATAGTAAAGAGATAATTAAGACAAGTAACATAGTTACAATTAGCACCAATGAAAAGGGGAGAGTAGATTGCATAATTTTTAATCCAATGAAAAGGAGGAGAGGGAAACCAACATTAGAGGAAGTTGTTAAGAGGGAACTCATGGTAAATGATATCTTTGAAGATTTGATCTTTAACCAAGCCAAATGGCATCATGTGATCATGTAATCAACCTCAGCAAGTCGGATAAGACTTTTGTTGTAACTAATTCGTATATAAATGCTTTTTAAGACAATAGAATAATGTCAGAATAAGGTTAATTTGTAAAAATTTACTTGCATTTTTACAATGTGTATAAAGTATCATGAAATTACATGTCCATTTATGGCACAGTAAATAAATATAATACCTAGAGCGAGGCATTTTCAAGGAAAAAACAGATCGAACTTCCTTGGATGATGACAGTGTTGCCAATAACTTTGCAAAAGCCTCAAATGTAGATGCTTCAGAAGGGACATCCAAACATAGGGAGTTATAACAGTAAGCTGTGATGCAGGCTACACTTTTCTTTAAAAGTGAAATTCCTTTCTGCAAATCTTTGTGTGTTTGAACAGAATGTGAAGAAGCTAAAGAATAATTAAAGCTACTACTCCCAGATGAATCTAGGTGATGCCTCCTCTCAGATTCCATCGAAGCAACTCCAAAGTTGCCTGAGCTTCTCTCAGTCCATGAGTTTTCTCCACCAGTAGAGCAATAATTTTGCCGAGGTATAAACAGGGGATATTCATTGCTGAAAACAAGAAAATATATCAAGCTAAAGTCATTACTCCTAATAAACCATGCAAATATAATTTCAGACAAAATACCTCCTCGAGGAAGGACGTGCATCCCAATAAGAATCTCGTTGCCATATCCGAGAGCAAGAACCCTGAGGTAAAGTTAAAAAATATATTCAATAAATTGCAAATTTACAATATTTAAGCCTCATTCCAGAGAAAAAAGACAAAATGTATCATTAAGCCCATTTAGATGGATTAGCCAACAAGAAATACGAACAAAGTAAATGAGAATATAAACTGGAGAAGGAAAAGGATTAGAGTTAGACACTTCGAACATTAAATCACATTTTGCATACATCAAAACTCGGTGTTATTAAAGATTAGTCTTCTAAGAAATATGCTAAAGAATTTTTTTTCCAACAATTTTTCATTTTCCAGACTCATGTCAACATTCAACAAGTTGAAATCTTAAAAATCATATAAGCATCAAAAGCAACAGAAAATACTTGCACCAAATGGACAGCATACGGAACAATCTCAACAATTTCCATAAAGGAATACTTTTATGTGGATTGCAGTAGCACCCTATAGGTTAAAAGAGAAATGCTAGCACACACTATTATTGGTTAAAGTTTATTGGAAATAACAATGTTGTGAGTCTTGCTTCTGATTTAATGTGTTCCACTCATGATTTTTGTAGTTACCAATAAATTTTAAGCAATAGTAAAGAGTATATCAGAAAGTGTGTGGCTAGCAGCCTAGCACTCCTCAAACTGAAATTGTATCAACATTAAACATGTGAATTTTATTGCTATTTTAACATTCAATGACTACCAAACGTAGATTTTTTTTTTCTATCAGTAGCCATCAAATGAAGATGGCCAAGATAACCATGCTAGAATGAATATTTTGAATACATCATAAGCCATAATTTTCAAGGAAACAGTAACAATTGCTTGGACATCAACATGATGCTTACCGCAAAACCTGAGTTATGAAGTGCTGGGGCAGCCAAGTTATGAACAATAAGATTTAGAAGTTGCACCATGTATCTGCTTTGCAAAATACAAAACATGAAAATAACCGATTACAATATAACAACTAACAAAAATATTCAAATTTCTAATTTATGTAACAATAAGGATTTATTACCACTGGATGAAACAACTAAAATAGGATATGAATATCAATATTGACATGAAGTTATATTGCAATTTTAAAAATAAAATGAAGTATTGCCTACCCAAAGATTCACTTGTAAAAATGCATTATGTATGCACATAAGACCTTAGACAAAAGAATAAAACTGCCTACCCCAAAGAAGTGGAAAGCTCTTCTGATGGAACAGAGTGGGGATCAAGAGCTCGGGGTAATTGTGCATTGCAAATTTGATCAAATTGACCACTACAGCCATCCTTTCTCTCTCCCTCTATGACCACCTGACACAAGAAGGACATGAGTACCATAGGCATGTTTCAAGGGGGCATAACAATAGAGCGCTATAACACTACAGTTGACTTCAGTCTTACAATGTGATAAATTGATAGAAAATGATTGTGAAACAATACAATATTTTAGTCCAAAAACTTATCAATAAAGAAAACAGTCACCCTGTGTCTCTCGTGTTTCTCCTAAAGGGAACCTTATTCTTATTAAATTTTAAGCACATCAAACCAATCTTTTACATCTTTCTTTTCCATAGTCACAACACTAATCTCAACAATGTCTTTTCCAGTGTAATAGAATTATTATTACTATTTCCTTGAGCAAATACATATAAAAGAACAAAAAAGAAAAAATCTCAAGAAGTCAAACAATTTTGTAATGAATGCAATCATTTTTCTAGAGATATTTTTTAAAAAACAATTTAGGTCTTATAATGTGCAAGGAAAAGGAATTTCTCAGGTAATGATAATCAAGATTCTACAAAGGATCTGAGGGAGAGAAGGCACATAATTCATGTGATCATAACATGGATCATACGCCTAAATACAAAATTCTATTTTAACACACGCAGGTGCATGCACATAAAATAACATGTATGAAAAATAAACGTTAAATCACTATTAATATTTGATTAAAGTATTATAAATTGAAAATGCATAAGTCAATCACACACAAAGGAACATTTTAAAAGAAGTAAAACAGAGAAACAGTGAAGAACCGGGTCTACAATGATAAGAAAGCATAAAGAGATTTGTTTGGGAAACAAAACAGGAATTATGAGATAAAGATCAATGATAAAGAGGAACAGATCACAGTGATGGATTGAGAGCAGTCAAGTGGTGGAAGGAGGTCAGTGAGGCCTCAGTCACAGGTCAGTTTTCTCAACCTGTAAGAGTTTTGGATCTCCCAGCACATGAAGATCAATGATGCATCTGATTTCATGATCTACCATGGCAATACGACAACAATCTCACCAATTAGTTATCCTCGGTGTGATTGGCATTATATGTCTCCATAAAAATCATATGATCAAATGACCTTACAAGTAAAATCATGATTTCGACAACCTTGACCAGGAAAAATATCATTTCTGGTACTTAAGGACTGATCAGAAATGACATTATAAAATTTACGCACTCAGGCATTGTATACATTATAACTAAAGGCTTTAAAGGAAGAAAGCCTATGAGACTAAGAGATACTTCAATATCGTATAAGCCTTCTGAGACATTTGCTAAAAGGGAAGCCTTTTCCACCACCATCCATGCACCCTACTACTATGACCGCCACCACCACCACCCCACTGCCAACACCATCACCCACCACTATCATGGGTATTATCCTCATTGTACAGAACTTTTTACAGGACTAGATAACAAAAGGACAGTATGACTCATGATTATTCTCATTCATCATTTGTTAGGTAACCCCAATTAGTAGTTAATTATCATAGGTTAGGTAACTATTTGTTAGTTACGTTAGTTGGTTGAAGGAATAAGGCATGTTGCCCATAAATAGGAAGATAGTTGGAGAGTAGTTGGGCAGTTAGTTAGTGTTGTGGCAAGGGAGAGTCCTAGATCACTCGAATATCCAGGATTCCAGGGAATTTGTGCATTCTTTCTGTTCATTAATGTTCTTTGTGTGCCTAATCTGAACCAGTTTCTATCATCATCATACCAAAATATGATAAAAGGAATGATGATTACATTCCATTCCTAGTTCATTTCCTTCAGAAGTCATTTCAATGAAATGAACCAAACTTGACCTTTAAACGGAAAGTTAAGTAAGGAATAATGCTCTCTTCAAGCCTCCGTCAATTTAAATAGCCCCAAAAAGTTCAGAAATTATTCATGCATTTTAAAATTTTGATAATTTTGTTGAGTATTAAATAACTTATGCATTAGGAAATGTAGTTTTAGATGGATCAAAAACCATATAGAATTTGGTAAATACACTCTTCCAAAGTGATTATGCTGATTGCCCTAAAGTCGTAAAATGGAATAGGTATAAAAAATGTTTGAAGAACAAATAGTGAGCTGCCCAAGTAATTATCTATTACAAATTCACAATGCACATGATTACTGTAAAGAAAAAGTGCTGCTACATTCTACCCCTAGAGGCAGGTAATAAGCACAGTATCCTGATAATCTAGAAAGGAAATCGAACTTCATAAATCACATATTCCTTGAGATAAACCAACAAAACATTGATCATCATAGGTTTATATTACCCGGCGTTGTGGGAACAACTTGCATATCTGTTTTATGACCACAGACTGTTTATGAAGACGCTCAGAGGTAATAGCTACCTGCAAAATAAAAATATAAGGATAAATTTGAGGTTCATAGAAAAACAATAGATATGCTGTATATGATTTTTGAAAGAAAGCATCAAAAGAACATAAATCTTCAACCTTGACATGAAATTGAAGATTAAGGACATGCAGATAGGTATTAAATACTAACTTCTATATCATACTGTTTTTTGTGAAAAGGCAGTATTATAATATAATACACAAAAACAATATACAAATATTGGAAGTAAAATAAACAAGCATTGCTCACATGCCCTAAGCTCTGGGTGCAAATAAGATTAGGATAGAATTTCTCCAATTGTTCCACTCGATTCTTTTCCAACTGCAAAGAGTAAAATAAATCATCCAGCATCTTCATTAACGTTCAAGCACATTATAATAAATCATCCATGACAACCATAGCAATAGCATTAGCACAGTAATGTCAAAAACAGTAACTGAAATACCGTAGAAAGGGCAGATTCAAGCAACCCATATTTAAGTTTCAGATCGGCAGACATAGTCTCTGACTTAGCTCTTCCTGTAATGTTACTCATTATTTTAGGTTAAAAGACTGAAATTTGCATATATAGAAATTCATGTTGGTATATGAAGGTTTCTAACCTTGAGTAACTTGTTCTTTACTCTGACGAAGCTTCTCCTTCAACCTTGCAAGCTTTTCATGTTGAAGCACTCTCCAATTTGCTTGATCATCTCCCTTTCCCTAATCAACATATTGCACAAAAGAATTACTTCAACTGAATACCAACGTCACAAAGTCCCTTGCAAAAATATAAGGTGGTAGCAACCAGCACTTAATGGGAAATTCCAAACTAAACAGAAGTCAACAATGGCCAAAAGCAATATAAAGAATTGGCTACCATAGGGAAAAAAAAAGGTACTAACATAAGCATACAGAGCAAAAGCCACAACCAACAGGAAATACACATGTTATTTAACCCACTAGGAGTTATAAGGTTGGTTGGGTGAAAAGTCCCAAGAAGAGTGGGAGGGAGAGGTCGTGGGTTCGAATCCCTCCGCTAACAAAAAAACTAACATTTAACAACTAACTTTGGCCGATCAAAAAAAAAATAAATAATAATAATTCAACCCACTTATGAGTAACTAATAGGTTTGGTGCGTTGGGAGCATGAATAGGTATTAATTTTGATCTAGGATGCAAGTGAACTCCTATATGGCTACCATAGTAAAGATATACATTGGATACACTTGGGAATTTCTTCCTTTCAATGCCACCGTTGAATTTTAAGTCTCTTTTAATTGCTTGATGTATTTGTTATACTTTTTTCATGTTACATTTTACATATACCCACCCTAAGCTTTACAATTTCTGTTTCATTCCATGCATTTAAAAAAAAATTGAAGAGGATCATATTCATTTTCAAGAGTCTACTAACTTAGGATCACATTTATTTTTATCAACCTAAGTTAGGATCACATTTTTTTATCAACCTAACTTAGGATCACGTGATTTTGAGTATTACAAGGCCAGCCATAATTCAAACCTTGCGGACAAGAACTTCGCTCAATTTTGAGTACAACGAATCTCGACGTTCTTTCAGTAATTTTAATGAAGTATTATACTCATTCAACCTGCCAAGACAAAAACATCATCAACACCAAAATAAATAAACAAATCACTCAATCAAATATATAGAAATGCATTATCCAAAAAACAACTGCGCTGAAATTTTTTAAAAATTACACAAATTGTAGAGGTAGAATATTGAGCTTGATTAACAAAGTTACAAAACCTAAAGCATAAATTAATCAAGTATTTCAATAATTAATTAATTAATCAAAGCATACATATATACCTGTAGTTGACACAGATGGAACAAATGGAAGCTTGATTCGAATTCTCGCATATGGCACAGTTACTAGTTTTTCTCGCCATCTCCAGCTTCTCACAAAGGAACAACGCGTCGTGCCGTGTAGATAAAGCTTTCGATTTCGCGAGTTGGGCGAAACAAAACTATGATGAAACTGCGATTTTGCGTGGAATAGGGTCAATTCTCAGTTTCGGAAACGCATTGGCGATGAAGAAATGTGGTGAGTACGAAGAAACGAAGGGAAAGTGATACTTCGAAAACCCTAACACAACCGACGAAGAAGATGATCGCGGAAGCAATTGCCACGCACCCGCTCGCATCTCCGTTTTCCGTTGTAAATATCTATATCAATATATATAAAAGAGATACAAATTTATGTAGTTATTTTTTATCTTCATATATTTTTTTATATTATTTTATTTTTATTCTTAATAATATTAAAGTAGTAATAATAATAATAAATTAATAATTAATCTTCTTTAATTATTTAAATTCCAACTAATCCATTAATTAAAATTAAGTAATTATCCACTAATCACTCTTTAATTTTGTTGAACAATTTTATCTTTAATCATTTTTTAAATTTTAAATTTTTTTAATTTACATTATCTTCTTATTATTTTTATATTATTAGTTTTTTTATTTTTTTATTAACTATATTTAAGTTTTATTTTTTATTATTTAAAAAAATTAGAGAGCCACAAATTGTCTTTTTTCCCTTAATTCTCTTAAGATTCATAAGATAAGATTATAATCTCAACTAATTTCTAATTAAATTAAATAACGTTAAATGAGCAAAAGATTATCTGGTTTATATTTATATTTTTAATTTTAAAAGTTAAAAAATATTAATTTTGAAAACATTTTTTAAAATTATTTTTTTTCAAATAAGTTTCCGTTAATTTTATTTAAAAAAATAGTTTTTTTTTTTTATGTGTGTGCGCGAAGTTTACCTATAATTTATACAAACTATTTTATCCTTCAAATGTGAGTCAAATAAAATTTTTCAAATCTCTTAACTAAAGATTTTTACCAATGACAAAACTTTTTTTTACTGGAGCTATGACTTAACTATTCTAGTATGTAAAAAACTTAAAATTAGTTTTTAAAATAAAAAGCAGACAATTTTCATGAATATTATATATATATATATATGTAATTTTCTACTTACGTAAATTTTAATTTTCTTCCTATATAAATTCTAATTGTGTCATTTAATAAAAAAGTAACATAATTATCTTTATTTATTTATATATATAACTATATTATAAAGAAAATAATATTTTTCTTTCTTCAATATACTTTTACCATCAATTATTATAGATCACTATAATATTTTATTTTAACTTTCAACATTTATTACATCTTTCAAAAACAAATTACACCTAATTATGTATAGGTAATTTTCAAATTCAGATAAATATCTTTTTTGCACTAATATATATATATAAAGATAATTATATAAATAAAATATTTAAATATATTCTTTACACATATAATATTGTTTATTTTTTATTTTATTATCTAAATTTTACTCTCTTTTTTTATTATCTAAAACTTGTTTTTATTTGATTTTAGTATCGATTGTGAGTCGGGGTATAATAAGTAATAACATGACACTTGTCATATTATTATTTAATCAATGATATAGTCTTCTATTAACATGGCACCTAATGGCTTAAGTGGAAATGGAATAATGTTTAGTAACGACTCGCCTCGTTGTTACGATATTACTAGCTCTAATCGTACAATTTCAAATTTTAATAAAAACTCCATTAATTTGATTATGAAAAATGGTAGGAAATTTTTTGTGATAACACACTTATCATACAAAGAATAAATACATAATTGAATACATATGTATGTAT
Organism: Glycine tomentella; assembly: GCA_007407185.1. Taxonomy (NCBI): domain Eukaryota; kingdom Viridiplantae; phylum Streptophyta; class Magnoliopsida; order Fabales; family Fabaceae; genus Glycine; species Glycine tomentella. The sequence goes on along the minus strand of PYAF01003244.1, from coordinate 7,957 downwards.
ATTCTAAATCAATACATATCATTCACATGTCATAACTTAGTTTAGTTTTTACATTATTTACACCTGAAGTTTATATGTTCAACAAAAAAAGAATCAAGGAATCAACTAATAAAGATTTGATTAACAAAACACAACTCTTTCCAAAAAGGAATTACAACGTCATCATGTCGGCTTGACGGCTCCAACATAAAGAATCTCTCTCCAAGGTCACCTATTATTGCTCATTTGCTCCCACAAACAAAGGTTCACGACCATCACAAGTACCAACCATATGATACAAACTTGTAAGGGTGGGTTTATTATATAAAATCAACACGCACTATATAGTAATAATTAGAAAGAAACAACAATAACAACCACAATCATTATCAATAATCTATCAGTTCAACACACACTCAACAAACTAGTCATCCACTTTTTTTTTTCAAAATTCAATCACTTATGCCTAGCATGATGCATGCACCCGATTCCACTCTCACCATGCAATGTGGTACCAAACTCATGAAAATAGTCTCTCTTAGAAAAAATGATTTAGTCGTTTATCAGGGTCACCCTGTCGTGCACTAGCCATCCCCCTCATGGTGATCAGCTATAGTCACAAGGGAATTCCAAAAGGAAATGCCCATACTTAGTATCAGAGTTTTTAGCCCATAAAAACTCACAAGTACACACTGTCATCATTCTATTTTCATCCATGCAATTATGAAGTATGAAACATGGACATCATCAATGCACTGACCATGGATAGGGAGCAAAGGTACAAAATGCCTTCATTCTATTTTCATTCATGCAATTATGAAGTATGAAATATGGACACCATCAATGCACTAACTATGGATAGGGACCAACCCTTCCTTGCAAGGATATCCAATAAGTCATGTACCCCCCAAGTACATACACAACATACAAATATGGGTTCATCGATGCACTAGCCGTGGACAAGAACCCACCCTTCCTTGCAAGGATATCCAACAGGTTATTGCACCTCACATGTACATACACAACATACAACCATGAGCATCATCAATGTATTGACCGTGGATAGGGACCAACCCTTCCTCGCAAGGATATCCAATAAGTCATGCACCCCATGTGTATCCACAACATACAATGACATTGTCACATCAACATCTCACCAATGTCATTATCAACATAACACCATGTCATCTCAATCTCATCAACAACATCAACATCATTTTATTTCAATATCATCATCATAAACATCAATATTCAACATCATCAACCAATCACATTATCTCATTTCAACATTATCACCATAATCATTAATATCATTTCATTCATTCACAATCTATATTACTACGGGACTTGTATTTTAGGAAAATTCTAAATTAAAGAGGAAGACTACAATATAGAAAACACATTATTAGGAAATTTTAATAAAAAATTAAAATAGGAGGATGCATTATAAAATTTTGGGTAGAATATCCTCTGTAATTAAGAAGAAAATTCATTGCATTCCATTAGTTAAAAACATAGTTTTTCTTGAAGATCAGCACACAATGGGGACAAACATATATCTCCATAATTGGGTTCCCTGACCTCCAACTATGGTATCAAAAACTGTAACCAAACAATAAAATCCTCTTACCTATTTATATCCTTCTGTTAGCTCCTTGAAATGTCTTTTTGAGATTTCTCAAGTTCACGTGCTTTGGTCCAAACGCAGAATTCTATATACCAAATCGAAGATAATTTAGTATAGATTTTAAAGACAAGGTTAACATTAACATTAAGGGTCAAATACCCACTCAAATTTGAAAAAGGGCTAAAATGGTGTTTTGGAAGTCCACACTAAAAGGACATCATTTTGAAATTTCGATCACGCCAATGCGACCGAGGCTCAATGAAGGTCACAAAAATGACATCAATATTATAAAATAAAACTTTTACAGCGTCTCATTGTCAAAGGTTTTTCAAAGAAAGTATAAAAACACCCAATAACAGTACCCAAATCACAAGAGATGTCAAGAGAGGCTTCAAACTAGTTAGGAGAAGGCATAGAAAACATGGTTACCTCGAAGAAACCTAGAAATAAGGATTTGAGGCTCCGTTCTCTACCAAATCCTTGAGTTGGGTTTTGAAGATTTCGCTTCGATTAAAGTGTTCATCTCCATTCGGTGGTTCAACAGCAAGAAACGGCGGCTCATGGCGGTCACCGGTGGCCGTGGCTGGTGGAGAAGGAGGGGGAGGGGTTGGGGTGGTTGTTTGGGAAGAAGAAGACCATTTTTTTCGAGTTTTGACCCTGTTGTTCGAATTTATAATCGCCTTTACTCGTCCAGGTGAATTTTTCCTCGCCTGGGCGAGCTAATCCAATTTTGAAATTTCAATGCTGCTGTAAAAAATTAATATCTCATGCTGTAGACGTTATTTTGCAAATCCCAACAGTCAAACTTTGCATATGTGCGTTAGGAACATACCTTTAAAATTTGAATATGATCCAACAGTTAACCAATCCAAAATTGTTATTTTACCAAAACAGGTTTTGAGTCAAACTCAGAATCACTCAATTACAACTCACCTCAAACAAACTCCAAATAACTTGACATCTACATCAAGCAATTGCACATGGATAATTTACACAACAATTCAACTAATCTAAACAAATCAAATAATCAAATAATACAAAAAAATACATCAAACACTTATTTTCAGTTTATCGAAATTTCAGGGTGTTAAAATTAGCAGACACAATGACTCAACATTTATATTCATAAAACTCACATTAAAAAAATACTAAATACTTAAGGTACAAAAAATTGACTCTTCAGATAATTTCATTTTTTTTTACACATACTCGCACGTTCATTGCACAACTACTAGTTTTAATTTAAATAAACAATAAATACATCTTTTTTTAGTTTACATATTTATTTTCTTTTGGGAGAATCAGATTAGATAGCCTATGAACTAATATAATTAACATTATATTGATAGATACTAATTTTAATATTTATTTTTGGTGTTATACTAAATTTAATATTTGATAAAAGCACTTAAAAATATTTATATATTTTTTTATTTGAATATTTTGTCTCAAGAAAATATATTTGATAAAAAAATTAATTAAAATATAGTGACATTATTATTTATTTATAAATTACTATGTGTGATATTTGATTATTTAAGATATTTTATATAACAAATATTTTAAGATTATACTTAACATATTTTAATTTATTTATTTTTTACATTAATAATGTATGTAAATTGATAAAACAAAATGGTGTTACATAATGATGTTTATAGAAATAAAATTGTTTTTCCTTTAAAAAAAAGAAATAAAATTATTTTTGGTACAAATTTAAGTTTTAACCTATTAACTTCTCACACCTCTTGGTTGTCTGGAATCATCCTTCCTTTCCAACCTTGACTTTCTACTCAAACTTCCAACACAACACAAACCTAACCCCTGATTTCAATTTCATCAACTTTTTTGCGCCAATTTGCATCAGAACGATAAGTTCTCCCATCTCATTTCACCTTTTTTTTTTCATTTTATCTTTTCCTTATGATTCATATACCTATTTTGTAGTCATAATTTTTTCTCCATTTATGTTTCGGCATTATTATAACATTTTTCCATAAAATCCTTTAACATTTTTTCGCATGGTCAAAAACCTGTGTTTTGATCCTAATGTATTACAAACCTTATAAAATTATTTGGTTAGACTTTTTTTTCTTCACAACTCTTGGTTCTATATCCATATGACATTTATAATTACTTGCAATTCCTTGCTCCTTGTAGTTGTCATAGGCAAAATGTTAATTAGGATAGGTAATTGTGGAAGGGAAACAAATTTGGAAGGCGTTATGTTGTTGTGGTCATCAATAGGAGTTTTGTTACTTTTACAAAAAAAAAATCTTGTGGTTAACTTACTTCTACCTCTAACTTTATGAATCTTAATTCATATAACTTCTAGGGTATGATTTTGGTTATTATTTAAGTGTCAACACTCATCTTTGAGATAATAGTCTTTTATTGTCAGTAACTTATGTCGTGTTGAGTTATGGTACCTAAATTATGTAGCATGTAGAAAATGTGTGTTCAATTGAAGTTTAAAATAAAAAATATGTTTCTCTGATTGTTATGTTATATATATTTGTGATAAGATTGTAAATTCATATTTAGAATAGTTATTACTTAGTTGTTATACAATTCACTATTTTTGGGTAGATAACAGTGATTTTTGATCTTTCTATCAAGTCTATAGCCTTGTTTGCCATAGTTCTATATAAGCGAAAGTACCAAGAGTGTTTCTTGGGTTTGACATGTTGAGGATGGGCCCTATTGTCTAGGTTCCAAGCGGATGAAAGCATCAAGAGTGCTTCTTGGGTTTGAAGTGTCGAGGGTGGTCCTTGGACACCTGTGAAAATTATAAGAATACCCACAATAACCAAGAGGGAGGTGAATTTGTTAAAACCTTGGTATTTTAAAAACTAATTCAAATCAGAGTTCAGGATCTTTATCACTTTCAAAACAAAGAAATCTAATTTACTCAATCAAATAACTCAGTCTCAAGAAATCAATAGTTCAAAACAGAACTTGTTGGACAATGAATATGAATTTAAAAATCAATGACCAATGAACAAGATGAATAATAAAGAAATAGAACCAAAGACACAAGCAATTTATACTAGTTCACTTCACAACTGAAGCTACATTCAGTTTCTTCTAATCAACACTAGATTAGAGTTCCACTATTATAAATTTTTGTTCTTACAAGCTTTTACAAAAACCCTCGCTTTTACCAACACTAAATAAAGAATAGAAATCTAAAACCCTATTAGAAGTCTAAGGAGCAAGAACCAGAGAACACTACACTGTTCTTGAGCTAGAGAACCGTTCTATAGAACCAAGCAAGAAGAACCCACTTTACAATAGCCAATTACAACAGAAATTTAAAAACAAATTTACACACAAAGATTAAGGAGAAAGACAACATGATGATCTAATAAATGTTATGCACATGAATTACCAAATAAGGTTGAGAAGCAAACGAAATCAGATCATGCTTTTCCTTAACCTTGAAAAGAATCTTGCTCAATAATCATTCAAAGACTCATTAATGTTTTGAATGAAGCAAGAAGTAAAAACACTGAGAAAATCACATAGAAATGCTTAGAAGGCTTGTGTATACTCAGAAATACAAAGTGGTCAAGTTCTCTCACAAGCCAAGCCTTCAAACCTATTTATAACAGAATTTGTAACTAATTGTAATCGATTAAACGTGCCTTATATTATCACTTAATCGATTAAAATGTTAAAGAAGCTTTCTGGGTTTCAGCAACGAGCAAAATAATCGATTAAACCGAGCTGTAATCGATTAAGACAGAAAGCTATGTTTCACAAAATGAATTGTGTAATCGATTATGGATTTTGGTAATCGATTAAATCAGAAAGCAAGCATTTTCCAAGTGAACTATGTAATCGATTACTGATAATGGTAATCAATTATCACAGCAAGGCTTAAAATAATCTTTTCACTATGTAATCGATTACTGATGTGTTGAAAACACAGCTTGTTTTTAGTCTAGTTTTAGGTTAGAATTTGATTAAATACTTAGGTAAATAGCTTAGAATTAGTTGAGTTTAGTATTTTATTGTTTAAATCTAATTTTAATACCAATTGTGCAATTTCAGGTCAAAAGAGGAGAATAAATAATAAAAGAAGCAAGTTCTGGAGTGTCACGCGTGTCGCGCCATTACTCGCGCGAGTCGCGTAGAAGACCCGAGGATATCACGTAGGTAGCGCTGTTATTCAAGTGGATCGCGTGGGAACTTCAAGATTTAAGCCTTTTAACTCTGCCACTTCACGCGACATACTTGGTTATCACGCGGGTCGCGTGAAGACTCAAAGCAATAAGCAATTACCTTCTGTTACTCCACGCGAGGCACTTCACATTTCACGCGA